>CAJVPZ010003308.1:0-11183 GCA_910592135.1 Racocetra fulgida | reverse complement strand
TTTTAAAAAAAAATTGTCACCAAGCATTTTGACAGATAAGTAAAATAGACCTTTAAATAACAAGTATTAAGGTGTTGATTTATTCTTAAACAAGGTTATCCTTATCGCTTATTGTTATCATTATCGTAATGCGAATTTTAAAGTTTATATATTATCATGGCTATTATGGTAAGTTACGGTAAATTACCATGGTAAGTTGCTATAAACCACAGAGACCTTGAGATAAAATAAAATACCATAGTAAGTTGCTATAAACCACAGAGACCTTTATATAAAATAAAATACCATAGTAAGTTGCTATAAACCACAGAGACCTTTATATAAAATAAAATACCATTTTGGTCAAAGGTTATAAATTACCATAATTTACAACACTGGTTGTTCTCCAAATTCAGTTAAATCTAACACATGAGTGCTGCAGAGAAAGTAAATATTTAAGTTTTTCACTGCAGCAGCGAACTTAGCCCCTAAAAATTTAGCTATATTAGACTCTATTAGGTACGTACATAATTATATAATATATACTCACAAATAGAAAAACTTAAATATTCACTTACAGAGTTTTTTGTACATATGAAATTCTATCTTTAAAAGATAGAAAACATGAGAATCTCAAAGGCTTGTACTCCCAAAATAAGCTACGTACGTACATACGGTACAGAAAATTCTGAAACCTCAATCTCCATGATAAGATGATGTATAAACTAGTACGTATGTAGCTTATTGAAAAAAATTTCTTAAATTATAAATCTCAATAAAGCGATGGGCATAGAAATAATACGCCAAAAATAATTTACACTTTATTAGTGCTGTTTTATGCATACAGCTAAAGCTTAAAATAAGCTGTTACTTAATTAGCTTATCTCCAATGCGCTGGTCGTTTTTTGCTCTATATAAAGTGATCGAGGTTTTTAGATTTCTTGCACATGCCTTTTGTTGAATTTTAATTATTCTAAAAAACTGTAAATCCTGTAAATAAGCCACCTCTTGTGTTGTGCTTAGATTATTTTAAAGCTATAAATCCCGAAAACAAGCTACCCCTGATTTTTTAAGCTTAAAATTGTCTAAAAAAAGGTAGCTTATTTTTGGGAAAATACGTTATAGACATCACAATTGCATTGTAGTGCAAGAAATTTAATTACAGCTTAATGACTGTATAAATTAGAGTTTGCTTAGTATGATTGTAGCTCAGTGACTGAAAATACAGAAATGATGCAATGATCACTTAACTAATAACTTAAGTATCATATGTTAATGATAAAGTGTGTAGCATTGCAAGGACCTTAGTATTATATAAAGTTTGGCATTAATAGATGTAAGTACATAGAGTATAAGGACCTAATTTGCAGCTTAATGATTATTTGATATGTAGTATCTGATCAAAGTTTTAACTTTTGTATATTATGCTATTAAACATTAATAGATATAAGGTTCTGTAGCAGTACAAAGACCTTAATTGCAGCTCATTGACTATGAATTAGAGTTTGCTTAATATGATCGTGACTCAGTAATTGAAAGCAGTGCAATAACCACTTGATCAATGACTTAAGCATATATGCCGATAGGTATTGGTAAATATAAAGTTCACATTGTATAGCAGTACAAGAATTTTAATGAATATATAATATAGAGTCTGCTTAGTGTAAGTATATTATGCTGATAGGCATTAATAGGTGTAAGATACTACAGCTGCATAGTGCAAGAACCTTAATTGCAGCTCAATGACTTTATGAATTAGAATTTGCTATAATCGTGGCTCAGTGACTGAAAGCAGCTCAATGATCACTGATCAATAGCTATAGCATATGATGCTAATAGACATTGGTAGATATAAGGCTCTATAGCTGCATAGTAGTACAAAGACCTTAATGAATATATACATAAAGCTGCTTAATATGATCGTACAATGACTACTGATTAAAGTTTTAATTTAGGTAAATATCTTATGCTAATAGACATTAATAGATATAAGGCTTTACAGCTGCTTAGAAGTTCCTTAATTTAAAAATATACTAACTACTGATATATACAAATAATAACTCTTTGTAAAAAAGTTACCTGGCTAGATAACAAAAATCAGTTTTATTTGTTTATATGATGAATTAATTTAATTAATTATAAGAATATATTAATCAAACAATTCATCAAATCTAACTTCAATAGTTTCAATTTCTATCCAAACATGTATATGTTCTTCTGCAAATACTTGACTTATTATTTGATCAGATAAAAAGCTTTTTCTATCTAATTCTAATGAAGATTTGATAATAAATCATTTTCTATTTGAGAACTATTAGAAAATAAGAATGTAAGCAAATCTTGAAAAGTCATATCTTTTGTAACATGAATATTTGCTTTAAATAGTGATTTCTTTTTTGTATGAACTGTAATAGATTGTAATATTAATGCAATTTTTGGTGATACAACTTCTATGGATGTAATAATATTTTCTAATAAAATTTTGTTGTAAATATAAATTATTATTAATAAATTATAAGCTTAATATATTTTTAAATATATAATTATAAAGTAAAGATGAGATTTATATATCTGTTTAGATAAAACAAAGTTTATCCATATCTGTCTATCCATTCTTGTTTAACCCTAACAAATATTCAAATAAATTAAATAACAAAAATTATTTTATATAGATGCTAATAATCATATTTTTGTTATAAATGTAATTAGCTTAAATTAAAACTTAATTAGCTGATAGCATCATATGTTATATTATGAATATCCAGATAATCTAATTTAATTATTTAAGATTAATATTTTAATAAATAATTATATCATATTTGGATTATCTGGATCATTTAGATAAAAGTTTCATCTCTACTATAAAGAAGAACAACTATATATTTATACCTTAAGATATTATATTTATATTATTTAAAGGACAATTTGATGTTGGGTATCGATATTTAGATTTATCAAATAATGGTGAATTTGGTAGAGTTTTTTCATCAACACTTTTTATTTGAGTAAGCTTAATAATATATAAAGTATTACATATATTAAAAGTTTAAAATTTTATTATTTTTTAAACAATATTTAATATAAAAGACTAATATAAAGCTTGATTTAACTTGAAGTAATAAATGCAATTAACTAATTTTAAGCACTAATTAAATACTACCTAATTACTTCAAGATGAATCAACTTTATATTAATTTTTTATATTTAATTATTGTAATTATTAAATAATCTACAATTGCATATAACTATAATATTATTGCTTCACTATCTAACTTTAAATGCCGATCATCTTCTGAAATTAAATATCTTTGAGTATATATAGAACAAGTTAGAAGATTATCATAAATGTTTTTTTGATAGTATTTAAGGTAGCTATAGTATTTGAGTCTGTTTCAAGTGTCTTTTAATGCAACAAATATATTTTAACTTTATAATTATTAACTGTCATAATTAATATTAAATCAGCTAATACTGAAATATATAACTTATACAAATTCTCTTATTTGATTAATTTGATTCTTCATAATTATGTGTATTCTTATTTCTTGGTTCTTGATAAACACATAATTGTAAATTATTTTTATGCTTTATCTCAGCAACAAATGCTATAATTGCACCATCAGATTTTAAATCATAGTGATCTGCCTTTAAAGTACTTGAGGTTTGAAAACAAATACGACTAAGTTCAATTTCTCCCCATTGCTTGGGAAGTGTGCATGACAAAATCTCTTCTTCAACATCTCCAAAAGTCTTTATATTATTAAGATTAAATGGAATAGCCAATGCGCCATCTAATTTCTTATGAGGTTTTTTAAATTTATTATAATACACTAATATAATAAATACTAAATATAATAGAAATCATAATAAATAAATAAAATTAAAAAATTATATATTATAAATATACTAAGTAACATATTTATTATATTTTATACCATCCGGTGTTTTAACTATAGGAACTACTATTGTTACAGGAGCTTCTACTTCAATTATTTTATTATTGTCAATAATAAATAAACTAGATGATATAGAAAAATTTGTTGTAAAAATAAAATCTAAAGATTATTTAGTTGTTAAATCTATAGTTTCAATAGTTTCATCTATAATATTAATATTTTCATTTGATTCATGTTGATTTTTTTTTGATCTAAAATTATAAATATAATTAAAATAATATATCAGATATAATAAACTACAATTAAAAAATTTACTATCTTTATATTTTTTATACACTTCAAACAGATATTCACAAAGTTTTGATCTATAACATCAACTTTAGATACATTGCTTTGAAACCAATTCACAAACTCTTTATCATACTTTTTTTTTGTTTGTTAGCTCCTGTGTGTATAATGTGTTTATTATGAAAACCTTGTTGATATTCACTGCTTTTGCTTTTTTGATTAAGCTCTATAGGTTGACAAAGACAGTCTTCACCATAAATCTTCAAGCATACAAAACATACTGAACAGATAGGACAAGCATTAGAGCAATAACTAAGTAAAGGTAAATGTTGTGACATTGTGTTTGTGTTACTAAATTGTTATTGTCGTCCTCAATAAATATATCAAAAATTGTATTGTGGTCAAAAATCATAATTACCGACAAATGCAAAAATTTTTCAGTAAATATAATTACTAAAAATTCACTAATGATCATCACAAAATTTATCACGTGTCTTACTAATTTTCAAATCAGCTGTAATAATTATTATTAATTATTAACTAGGTTAACAGGAACTGTTGTGAGTCTGAAGCATAACATATTTTAATAATTAGTTAAATAAACTAACTAGAGTTTTATAATATATATATATTATTTTTTAATGTATATAAATAATATTATGTAGGATTTTTTTTAATCAGAAGTCTAGTGTAGTTCATAATAGCCAATTACAGTATAGTCACGTGGCAGACAGACAGACATTTTTCAAATCAAAGGTCTAGCATGGACTGTAACAGCCAATCACAAAGTCATGTGCAGGACAGACAGATATTTTTCAAATCAAAGGTCTAGTGTGGAACGTAATAGCCAATCATCAACAAGTCATGTGCCGGACAGATGGACATTTTTCAAATCAAAGGTCTAGTGTAGAATGTAGTAGCCAATCATTAACAAGTCACATGCTAGACAGACAGACATTTTTCAAATCTAAGGTCTAGTGTAGACTATAGCAGCCAATTACCAACAAGTCACGTGCCAGACAGAAAGACATTTTTAAACTTTTACATGTATATGTAAGTCATCACTATGCTTTGGACAATTAATCTCTTATAATCTCTTATCTAGAAAAGTTAGCTTTGACACGACTTTTTGAACTAGGTAAAGAAAAAAAGCTTTGTCTGAATTTTAATATATACTAAAAAAAAATAATAATAGGTATAGTTACTAACAAAATAGCTAGGGTTTTTTTTAGAGATTGAAATTTCGAGTTCAGTTTTTAAAGCAGAATAAGCTTTTAACGGTGTTAGTAATGAAAAATTTAGGTTTAAGACACTTTTAAATTGGTTTGGTTTTTTAAGTTTAGTCATAGGTTGTAGATATGAGATTTTTTGATTGTTAAATTTAGTGAGTTCTGGTTGTTTTAATAGTTGACTAATCTCTTATATATATGTAATCAGTGTTTCTACTGATTAGTATAAAATTTTTCTTCTTGAAGTTTGTTTTTTATTATTGCATTATTGTAAAATGATGAATGAAATTTGTGGCATCACAGCAATTTTATGAAATTAAGCTAAAATGCGGTCACCAAATCTGAGTATTTGGTCACCAATTTTACATTTAGTTATCAAATTACATATTAATAAATCAATATTAAACCCCGAAAAAAAAGTTTTTTGGACCTCTGATTTTGATTGCCTATCTTTCCCATTTTGATATATTTTATTTGTTTTTACTAATTTCCCCAGGTTTCTGATTACCCAGAATTGTTTATATATCATCTTCTTTTTAAAATATGACACCTTGGTTAGAGTTAGTAATCTAGTTAGTAGATGCCCCTTATACTAAAATTTTGTAAGGAATTTTTTTATTTGTACACAAAAAATCAGTTCTTAGACAAAATTTTGAGGTTAATGAGATTTTCAAAAATCAAGTGATTGTTTTTAATTTTCACATTACACCTGATTCTGCCCTCTGATTGGTCAGAATCATAAAACCTGGTAAATGCATTTTAGAACAGTGATATATATTATATAATATCTTTTTATCAAGAGGGTTACCCCTCCTCCACATCATATATGATCATATATAAAATATATATATGATATATTATCTTTAGTTACTTCTTCTCCTAAGATTTTACATAATATTTGCCACTGCTAGGCAGTGATATACATGGACATGTCCATGTCCATAGACTGTCCATGGACATAGATATGGACTGTCAATGGACATAATAAAACTATAGAGTGTCCATGTCCTTGTCCATGGATATAAACTATATATGTCTATACATCCATGAATAGGCATGGACACTGTCCATGTACAACACTGCTGCTAGGAATGGAAACAACTGGTTACAGCTAGCTATTAGCTAGCTATTACCAGCTAGCCACTTATAGCTTGCTAGCTGCAGCTAAATAGCCAGCTATAGCTGATCAGTTTTTTAGAAATAGTGTAAGAACTAGCAGCAAAAATATTAGTTTCTGTTTGTTGATATTGTTTAAATAATAGACAGTTTTCTTTGTTATCAAGGACCAAATTTTCTAATGTACTAAACCACAAAGGTATTTTACCTTTGTGTATACATCTAAGTTTGGGATATAAATGTGTTTATTCTAGTAGGTTTGTATTGTCTGCTGTACAGAGCTGTTCAAGATAAAGTAATTTGTGTTTTCTAAGTTGTTGTTTAAAGACAATATATTTGAGATGTTTTATAAAAATTGTTTTCAAAGATTATAGATTATATTAGATAGTATAAGACCATAGAGAATTTGAGTTCACTATAATATTTATTTGAAGATAAGCAAGAAGTTGTATAATTCTGCAATTAAGAGTAGACTTGTTTAGTCTATCAATTATTAGATTAAAATATTGCAAAATGTTAATGCTAGACCACAGATTATTTTGAAGCTGCTGTAATCTGATACAAGTTGTGGTTCCTAGTAGATTGGAGTCATTAATATGTATGAGAAAGTTAGTGATATGGTGTTGTAATTATATATCTCAGATATTGCGAATATTATATAAAAAGGAGTTAAGTATGATACTGTTAGAAATAGATCTGGATAGATGTGACTTATGTTTTGTAACAATAAGATATTTTGCAAAGATGTTATTACAAGTAGTATAGGGTAGAACTATATTATATAGACTATATTTCAGAGTTGGTATGATAACAGTATTGATAATATAGACTATTTGTTTATCTGTAATTTTCTTTGTATTTGCTATGTAAATTAATTGATATATTACTTGTTGTATATATTTAATTTGTTCTGATTGTTTATTATTTAATATAAATCAGCAACCAAGATATTTAAAGAGTTCATTAATAGAAACTGAGTTTAATGTAGAGTTGATAAACACTAGTCGAATATAAGAAATTCAACCACTGAATGAAATGGCCGAATCAACCTAAATTCGACTGTCGAATATTTAGCTAATATTATACCAAATGATAGAGTAAATTGACAGTTAAATGTTAATAAAAAATTGGCAACTGAATTCAAGTCAAAAATTTCAATCGACAACCAATTGATATAATAAAATCAACTTGTAATCAATAACCAAATACTTATAAAATTCAAAATAAAATCAGTATAAATTCAATAGCCGAATTTAGGTCAATTCGGCCATTTCATTTGGTAGTTGATTAATCACAATAAATTAACTTATAATCGACCACTGATTACTTATAAAATTCAGAATAAAATTGATATAAATTCAATGGCCAAATTCAGGTTGATTCAGCCATTTCATTTAGTAGTCGATTAATTACAATAAATCAACTTATAATTGACCACTACATACTAATAATTGACAACTACTTACTAATAATATTTGGTATAAATTCAATAGCCGAATTCAAGTCAACTTGGCTATTTCAATTAATTGTCGATTAATAATCAACAATCAATTACTAATAACATTTGTACAAATCAAATTCTGGATGATTTTAACATATTATAAATTTATTAAAACAAATTAGATACAAATTTAAGAAAAAAGAAAAAAACAAAGTAAGAAAAAAACAAAATAAAGAAAAGAAAAAGAAGTGAATAAAATTTAAAAAAAAAACAAAAAAAGAAAGAAGAAAAAAAAATTAAACCTTTTGTTTTCTTGAAGATTCCTCTATAGTATCAGAAGCTGGTCTTTTACTATGACTTCTGACACTCCTCC
Source organism: Racocetra fulgida (assembly GCA_910592135.1). Lineage (NCBI taxonomy): Eukaryota > Fungi > Glomeromycota > Glomeromycetes > Diversisporales > Gigasporaceae > Racocetra > Racocetra fulgida. The sequence continues at coordinate 2,861 of CAJVPZ010003308.1, read as the reverse complement.
CTTTGTCATCCCTCCATTCACCATCATCATCAGAACCTTCATCCTCATCTAACTCATCCTCTTCATCCTCTTCATCCTCTTCCTCCTCTTCCTCTTCATCCTCCTCATTCTCCTCATCGTCATATTTATCTCTTACTGCCTAATTAGGCAGATTATCAGATCGAGAAGCCATCAACATATATAAGCTTCAGCAGAAATGTTTGAAATTAAATTGCACAGCTGTATCAAGGACACCATGCAACAAATTAGTTAACTATTAAAATAAAAAGAAAAAATTAATATACAAATAAATTAATTAAATTAGTTATTATCATTCAACTGATGATTAGTATGTCAAATAATATGTTATGTATATCATTTGACATACTGAACATTAGTCGAATGGTGGTTGAATTTTTGCTAGTGTAACAGAAAAAAAAATTTTATATTTTTTTGACCTTCAAGCCAAGATATGGACGTTAACATACAGACGACCTCTTTCATTCATTTCTTTACTGAAGTCTGATATCTCAGGTGAATAGATGTTATTATTGGCTAAAATTTTAGTTAATTCATCCATAGCATAGTCAGAAAGTCGAGTATCCTTCTTCAAATAAAGGTACTTGAATGTCAAAGCTCGCTGAGACATTTTCTGTAAAATTAAATTAAAATATTGAAAACTAAAATTTAGTAAATTATGACTTAAAATCAACCTAAATTCAGCTAGGTCGATTTTTTATAACTTGAAATCAACATAACTGAATTTAGGTTGATTTTAAGTCATAATTTATAATATATATATATAACTCATACATCGCCACTTTAGTAGCTTTGTGGATCTGTTCATCAAAATGGGTGCTTCAGATTAGATCTGACATATACCTTGGATATTGCAAGACGATTTGAGATGCTGTCTCAACATGTTAGCCAACTTGGTCTGATTGGTGCCATATTTCTTCCCTAAAAGCTCAACTAGCATAGGGATCATATTTTGGCTTAGTTGATCTTTTTGTTCATTCCACTTTAACTCATAGTTAAGCCAAAAATCTCCACCTCTTTCATTGAAGATAAGAAAGAGTTCACTCTATTAATAATAAATTAATTTTGATTTAAAAAAAAATAAATATAAATATATGTCAAATATAATTAGTATATATCGAATATAATTAATTATAGCATTAATATTATTAGTTTTAAATTTAAAAAAAAAATATAAAGAAATATATACTCAAAGAGCTTTCCTTCTAGCCCTATTATTTTTGAAACTGAGTTGGCTTGCTACTTTTTCGTCACTTAGAGAAGCAGGCCTTATTTGCGTAGACCTTCTTTGTGCAGCTGAGGCTGATGAGCCTTCAGCTGCACTTTCCCATGGCTATTCGCCCTGACCCGAAGTCTGGCGGCTTAATATTTGTAAAGCCTCGATATCCTCGGCAAGGGCAGAATAGGAACTTTAAAGAAGTTGGACCATATCTTTTAGGTCCATAATTCTTCGGTCCTAGTCTCTCTGGATACTATGTAGATCATCAATTTCACTTCACAGTAGTCGATTTTCTAATATTAAAAAAATAATAATAATATATAGTAATAATAATCATAGTAATAATAATAATAATAATAATAATAATAATAATAATAAAATATCAGTTATAAATCGGCATGAATTCAACCACCATTTAAGAAAAATAGATATATATATAATAAATAATAATAAAATAAATTAGTTACAAATCAGTATGAATTAGGCCACCATTTTTTAAAAAAACATTCAAATAAAAAAAAAATAATAATAATTATAATATCGGTATATATTTGGTCACCATTTAAGTAAAAAAGGAAAGAAAAAAATTAGTAAATAAATAAAAAATCGGTTATGAATTGGCATATTCAAACACGAAAAAATTTACCATTCTTCAGTCTTCAATTGTTTTCTGCTAAATCAAAATCATTAAGAGTTTCCAATTGTTCACCACTTCCACTTCGGCTTCTGCTTCTTATGGTTCTCAGTGATGAATGAGGCGAATAAGATGAATGAGGAGAGGTGGTTCTTTGTGGAGAAATAACTACTGTGGGCTGGATCAGAATAGTAGATAGTTGGGTCAAAGAGGTTGTCGAAGTAATAGATGGTTGGGTCAAAGAGGTGGTCGAAGTGCTTGATTGTTTGGGCAAAGTGGTGGTTTGTCTGGTCAAAAGAGTGGTCGAAGTAGTGGATTGTCTGGTCAAAATGGTGGATTGTTTGGTGAAGTGGTGGATTGTCTGATCGAAGGGGTGGTCGAAGTAGTAAATTGTCTGGTCGGAATAGTGGTTTGTCTGGTTAAAGGGGTGGTTGAAGTGGTGGATTGTTGGGTCGAAGTAGTAGATAGTTGGGTCAAAGTGGTGGATGGTTGGGTTGAAGGAGTGATAGATAGTTGGATCAAAAAAGAAATAAATAGTAAAGTAATAGATGGTTGGGTCAAGGGTGTAGTAGATAGTTAGGTCAAAGAAGTTGTTGTAGGTAATTGAGTCGAAGAAGTTGTAGAAGGAGTTGTGGATAGTTGGGTCAAAAGAGTTGTGGATAATTGAGTCAAAGGAGTGGCAAAAGCTGCCAATTAAGAAGGTTAGGTTGTTCGTCGGGTCCTTTTTGTTCTAGCTATGATGAAAAATAAATTTTTTTTTGAAAGCAATCTAGCGAAGTTTGAAGAAAGAAATCTTGAAAGAGATAAAGTTGAAAAAAAGTGTTCAATTTGGTATTATATTTATGAAAATTTTTTAAATTCCAATCATCTTGAAAAAAAAATTCAATATAGTAAGGGAGTCATTTAACAATTAAAGTTCTAAAGTAATTGTACAGAGTTTATACTATGATTACTTTAGAACTTGTAATTGTTAAATAACTGAAAAAAAAT
>CAJVPZ010003307.1:0-11183 GCA_910592135.1 Racocetra fulgida | reverse complement strand
CAAAATATCAAGTCATTCAAATTATTAGATGAGATTATACCCGAAAATAAGCAACCTTATAGCAAAAAAGGGGTGCTAATTTTCGGAGGAATACGGTAAATATAATTAACGCACCCTAACCTGGAGAGATTGAATTTCTTTATCCGAATCAGCAGATATGTTCAGAGATCATACATTTGATATCATGAACAAAGGGCAAAAGCAACCCTTTATATACATTCTAATTTCTTAGCGTAAACACCAAGATAGTAAGTAACGTCTACGTTACAGATAGCACGTCTATGCTTCATTAGCAACTTCTACGTTCCAGTAATAATATCTATGCATGTCTGCGTGACTAGGGATTCATACGGTTAAGCCACTAAGAATACATAATAATTCTGATACTACGTATAAAGGTAAGATTAATATGGATATGGCGATACAGTCATGGAAGGGAAGTAACAACCTAATAAATTAAAAAAAATATGGAAGTGAGAGACACAGAAAAATTATTCGTTACAATATAGGCTGCGATCTAAGCATGATAAAAGAGTGTGAATTTGTAATTTTCAATAATGAGTGGGTTCTCGAATTTAGTAGTGGTAGTTCATGATTTCAATAATAAGTCAGTAGTGATTCAACAGTGGGTAAGTTCGTGATTTCAACAAATAGATGTTGGTTTGTAATTTCAGCAGTGGCAGGTTCATGATTTTATTGGGTAGGTTTGCAATTTTAGCAGTAGGTAAATTTATGATTTTGATTGAATAAATTCATGAGTGCCGTGATTTAATTGGTATCGTAAGATTAGTAGTTGGTAGTTTGTGATTCAACAGTAAGTGGTTTCACGATTTTATGCTGGATTCGGAAATTCTGTATTAGGTTAATGATGTAGACAAACTTTTTAAAGTTCATTAATGTTAAGATTGGTGTTAAGAATAAGGTTAAATGCTAAGTAATTATATACTAAAAATCGCTAAAGAAAAACTTTTTGTTAGAGCACTAGAGGTGGTTTATTATGCAGATTTTTGAGAAAGAAGTGATTTTGACAAAACGATCGTTCGTTTTGTTACACCTGATTCGCACAGAATTTCCGAATGCATAAACACGTCAATAGAAATGAGGGATAAATTTCGTTAGTAATTATTTTTAAAAATTTAGGTTAACATCTCTCAACAACTATTTAATCAAATTTAATAAAATTTTTTTAATTTTACAATTATATAGAAGTAAAATAAAAAAATTTTTTTATTAAATTTGGTTCGATAGTTGAAATATTTTAGCTTAAAGTCAAGAAATCTTAGAAAAAATTTCTCTCATTTCTATTGACATCCACATATATTTGTATATGATACAAAGTGATTTAGTCATATTAAACGAGATAGTTTATTTATTGTGACGCCGAGGAAAGATCAATTGCACTTTCGAATTTATGAAATACTTTTTAGTAGACCCTGCAATATATAAATTTATTTACTTATGTATTATAGACGGGTCCGTATTATTTTACCGACAATCACTTCACCGACAGCTCATTTAGCCGACATCACGCCAGTGAAATTTAGTAAAAATATATACCTGCAACTAATCAAATGCTTAACCCTAACCCTATGTGATGTCGGCTAAATGAGCGTTCGGTGAAATGATTGTCGGTGAATTGATCGGAACCCATTATAGACCGAAGTCTAGTTTGCTATCGCCGTAACTCATTTTGGTATTGACTAAAATATAACTTTATTATTTATTTTTGACTATAGCTTATAAGAAATTATTTTCGCTCGAGATCATTTCAAATGAATTCATTTATTAGAATATGGGAAATAGTGCTTGCTGCCTCAGCAACTACAACAATTCATTTCTTTTTGGCCAAGATCACATGACATTTGAATACAACAATTCTACTTAATTCTTTTTCAGTTCGAGAGCGGTGTGGGGAGTACACAGCCGCATGAAAGACGGTGTGGCGTAACCACAGCACGTCACTAGTTCCCTTATAGCTTCAGATCAGCTGGATGGTGCCCGCAGTTTACAGCTGTCTAGAGCAACGTCTAGCGTAAAGCGGTGACCCAGCGGTGGGTGGTGGGTATTTTCGATAGAGCCAGAAAGATACACTTTCGGGCGACAGCAGCAAATAAAGCACAACAAACCCAAAGCTTTCCGCTAAACCCTTAAATATTTGCCCTTACATATTTGGTCATGCGACGGTGATCTGCTGATCTCTCGCGATAATACCGCTCCCGTGACTAAAGTCACGGTCGCTTGCCATATAACATATGAAATTTTATATATATTTAAATTATTAATAAAAATTTCAGTTCTGGGGTATTGCAAGGAAATTTTCCGTGAGATACGTAGTAGTTTACTTATTTGCGCGAGTAACACAAACCAAAAAAAGAATTCGAATTTTGTAAATAAACTAATGCTAAGTGCGTAAAGATAGAAGTTTAGGGTTAGGGCGTTAACATTAGAGGCTATGGCAATATATTGTTGCTCATTAGATGTAAAATTTTGATTCCGAAATTTTTAATTAGTGTACCAAGGTCGATTTAAACATAGTTTTGGAGTATTTTCGCCTTTTTTTTTTTTCGCGCGTGTTCAGAATTCATGCAGGGCTGATCCGGAACAGTCAAACTTTGTGCACTCCGATTGGCCATTTCCTTTCTAAGAGTTAGTATTACTCACGCAGATCATGCCACTGCGCAGCGCCAATCACCTGTCGCTGTTTAGCACCAACATGAATATTTTTGACCCTATCCAATAACGGCATTATTGTGAAGCAGACTACACTATTTTTTTCATTTTAATGACATCAATTTAAACTTTTTTCTTACATCCCTTTTTTTTTTAGCATGAGACCGTCATTAAAATTTAAGGCATAAAAAAAAGACGTAAAAGCAGTAATGACGTAAATATGAGAATTTTTAGTGCAGTTGTCAATAACATGGCTGCACTATAATTAATAGTTTCAGGTAGAACGTGGTGATATTGGGTCGCTGACCCAATATCACCTACGATCTACCTGATAACGATATTATCCCGGAGTGGTCATTGATCATGTTACTCATATTAATTATGTAAATTATTGTTATTCATAAAGATAAGTTAATTGACTATGTAGTTTCATTCTTTAATTTCTTTTCATTCTTTTTTTCTTTTCCTTTTTTTTACTCGAATACTTTTTTACATGGATTAAAACAATCGTTAAAATAAGCATCAAAAAAGCAAAAAAAGATATATATCCAAAAAAGGAAATATTAAGATTCCGAATCAGTCTGAATGTGGAATAAACATTGATAGTATAAATAAATTTGTAATTAATATAATTTTGTGACTATAAAGGAGGAGACTATAGAGGGGTTGACTGTATTAAACATTTATCAATCTAAGCATTAAAATACTTCTTATTAGTTAATAAGCGAGCATAAAATTATTCATACCTAATTCAAATAATAAAGAATTCTAATTACAGGAAATATGCACATTGTAACGGAAATTACACGAATAGAGTATGATATCAGGCATGCAAGCAAAATATAGCAATTCAAGGCAGATATAACAATTCAGGGATGGATTAATAAAGAGATTATTTAATTATATAAAAAGACAATTTATAATTAACATAATTAAACAATACTATTTTTGATAGGCTACTAAAAAATAAAAGACATTGACAATTAGTACAACAGGGTGCCGGTGGCGCCACTTTCACTTGTATATGATATATAAAAAAACCCCGGTATGCCAGATAAAGCTAGATGTGATGATAATATATTTAAAAACTCGAAATGCCCTTTGTCTTTGCAGATTCATATGATCAATTAATTATTTTGAGCTAATAATTTATCGATTATATATAGTTAGGGGATCTCTTGAATCATTAATTATTAATAATTATTATTAATTAAAATAATTACATTTAATCAGAAGTAAAATCACCGCACTTATATTTTTAGCAATTTCAAGCTAAAATTAGTGTTAAATATGAAGGTCCAAATTTTAGTTAATTAAGGCTTTTGAAGTTCTGAACACTTTACTTAGTGCCTAAGGTAATTTTATATAGTAAGATTTTAAGATATAACATTTCCGGTGATTTTTTCTGGTTAAAATTATCAATGACTTCATTAATTATTAATTATTATTAAAAATTATTAATATGCAGTTATTAATGCATAACGCGTGAACTACTAAAAATTGTCAAATTTTTAACGATTAAAAAAATAATATGCTAACTCATTATTGTGCAGATTAAAATAATATAACTCTTATTGTGCAGATTAAAATAAAATCAGATTAAAATAAATCAAAATAAACAAGCACCGAAAATGCCTCACATGTGATGAAGTCACAAGGCGATACATTATTGTGGGTGGAACATGCAGGGCCATGAGAATTTGAGAATTTTGGGATCTAATGCAAATCACGATTTAACTGCATTCATATGCTTATCGTTATTTTACTATGGGCATGCATAATGATGTAAGATCAATCTGTAAGAGAGGTTTAAGTAATTTAATTGTCTTTTGGGGTTCTCTTAACTACTCAACATTCGTGACCAACACTCTCCCACCCGCACCCAAACGTTACAAAATGAAATGAATGAAATTTTAAAAATTAAGCTTTTAGGAAGGGTGGTAGTGAGGTACAGGTAAAGAAGTAATGAAAAAATAAAAGTAAATGGAATAACCCCATTACTCAACGAATGTTCGGCGAGAACTTGCGCAACGATCACAAACCCATATTGTATTGTAAATATTTGATATATTGTTTTCGTGAAAACTGGTGTTCGCCCAGAAAAAATAGGGTTCACGAAGAACAATAACGATAATAAATACAAAATTTGGGGTGCTTTTTTAGGGTAGGGGTCAACTTCATGGGTAGAACTTATATAATAACAAGTATAAATGTGTGTTTTAGGAGGTCGAAAAGTATTGCGCGCATATTCATATTGAAATCATCCGGCCCGATATAGGAGTTGAGTTTGCAGTTTACATTACGTAGTTGTGATGAAAATGGGCAGGTTCTTTTGGTAGAGAGGGTTGGATCGTGAATTGAGGGCGGCTAGAGCGATTGTTGGTGTGGGAATGTGATTGTGTTAGAATTACTGTATGTGGAAGCTCATTTGGAATCACATTTGCTTCTTATAAATCTTGATTGTACCTGGACTGGTTCTGCCCCTTGCTATTTTCATGGGCATGTTACCCCTGCTTAGCATCTTTTCGATCCGTTGAATTTTTGTCAACTCGAATAAATAAAAACCTCAAATTTCATTTAAATCCGATTTTTATTATGGTCCTCGACAATTATCAATTATTTATTAACTAAAATTCGGAAGTCTCATATTCTAGCTTATAAATTACGTTATTTATCGATATACTAGATCAAATTTATACATGTAAGTGACTTTTGGTCGATTAAGCAAATTTTTTAACGAATTGGTATAAGGAGAGCTTCTTCCTGCGTTGCAAATCAAAGACAATTCCAATTTTTTTTTGCAATATAATGGGAAATTTACCTTTGTATTCGTAACGCAGGAAGCTGTCCTTATACAAACCCGGATTACACTCGATACACTAAACGAGGTAGGGCAGCTGTTAAAAATCGAAAAAAGACCTTTGTTATAACGAAAAGTATAAAAGTAACTGCTTTCTCTCAATTTCAAGCTTCATTTCAATAGTAAAGAAAAGCATAATTTCATTAAAAAAACAAAAAACAATGGGATTAAGTCACTCTTCTTCTTATCATTCTTCTCATGTGAGGAGCGTGACAGAATATGGTCCAGTTATTGTCAAACCACATTCAGAAATATACCCGCGTTTGCCAATTTATGAATTCATGGGCTATGACAATAAATCATACAGTCCACAATTCGAATTGTTTGTTCAAAGTTATCAAGCGCTATATGATCGTCCTTGCGAAGACGTACGATCATATTACCAGGTCGTTGGACTCCATGCACTACCTTATAAAGCCTATGATGGAGTTACTGGTGGCGTTCATGAATACAAAAATGAGACGGACTGGATAAAAGGTCGTTATGGTGGATATTGTCATCATGGAGATGTTTTGTTTCAACCATGGCACCGACCTTATTTACTATTAGTAGAATCGCTATTAATTAATGAGGCAAAGAGAATTGCTTTACAATACCCAGATAATGAAAGGAAAATATACATCAAAGCAGCAAATAAACTTCGCCATCCCTATTGGGATTGGGCTGAAAAAGAGGCAATAAAGGGCATTCCGTATGCATTTACAGAAGATGAATTCGAAATAAATACGCCAAAAGGCATGAAAAAAGTCAGAAATCCATTAAAAAGTTATATATTACCCGAAGATCTTTCATATCCCCTTGAAAAAGGTCGAAATCCAACTGATAAACCTCATTATAAAATACCAGGCCTGGATCGGAATCCATTTACACCTGCTGGTTATCCTACTATCAGATACCCTAACGCTAACTATGAAGATCAATATCATTTATTAAACCTAAATATGACCATATATCATCCTACAGTCTTTAGACCAGGATTTTATCAAACATTTCATATTGATAATTACCTACACTTTAGCAATCATGCTTTAAGATCAAATGGTACAGAAATGGGAGATTATCTCACAGCTCATCCGAAACCAAAATTGATTGGATATTCGCATTTTGCATCTATCGAAACAACCCATGATGCTTTTCATTTCGTAGCTGGTGGTCCTGGTGGTCATATGTCTTATGCGGATATAACTGCATACGACCCATTATTCTTTTTTCATCATGTCTTTGTTGATCGTCTATTTGCTCTTTGGCAGGAAATGTTAGTATTTTAAAAAATTTTTATTTATTTATTTATATTGTAAATTACAAATATTAAAAACAAAATTACATATATATATAGATTTCCTGATAGCTATGTTACGGAAAATATCAGTGTTAACGGAACTCATACACTAGAAAAATTCTCAGTAGTAAATGAACATACAGCACTAACACCATTCCGAAAATCAAAAACAAAATTTTGGACAGCTACAGACATTAGATATATAGAAAAACTTGGATATACTTATCCTGAATTGATGAAATTTAAAGGTCAAGATCGAAAAAAATTGCAAGCATATGTTCTTGCGTACTATAAACCTGATCAGCTTCAAGGACGTAGATTTTTCGCAAAATTAACTATAGGAACGTATAAAATAGTTGGATCGTACGTTATTAAAGTTTTCGTTGATATGAAAAATGCATGCTGCGAAACACCAATGACTTCACCCCATTTTGCTGGCTTAGTTGCCGTGCGGCGTAAACCTCGTGAAGGTGCTACTTATTTCGTAGGAAGTGTTGATATTACAGCAGCTATGGAACGATTGGGAATACGAACACAATCACACGATTATTTTTACGATGTCGATATCAAGACAGGCAAGTTAAATAAGGAGGCAATTTTTGATGTTGCTAATGATATCAACGTAGTTGCTTGTTATTTGGACGGAAAAGAAATTAGTCCGAAAGAAGCTGGTGTTAAAAAGGTTGAAGTTTATTCACTCCTACACGATGAAGTGGATCCAAATTTTTTGGTCGAAAATAGTGGTCAACATCATTACACTAAGGAATATTAAATTTTATCGATGACACTCAATTCTTTACTTTGTTCTACAGTTATTAATTACATGGGAATTACTTTAATGCACGTTTTAATTACTAAGTACCCTGGTACTAATTTAGCTTGCGTCTGATAGCCTTCAAAATTGCAATAGAGACCCTTGCATACTATTTTTTTAATAAAACAACTAAATACATAATATATACCGAATTCGCCATGTAAAATACCAAGGTGCACTAAATTTCATGATTAAAATTTTATTTGTACCCGGGTACATTATATGGCGAAAGGTATATTAAATGAGTGATCTTTTTTTAAGGTGCATATTAAGTGAAAATGATTTGAATCATATCTGGTTCTTTCGTATACTTGAAATGCAATTTTACGCTTTATAAGTACTTTTAAGGATTAATAATATGATAGTTAATATCAATTATTAATATTAATTACGAAGGGAATTAATCGTTTTTTTTTTGTAAAAAATTTCAAATTGTTTTTTTTTTAAAAAAAATTCTCTTGAATATTTTATTTTGAAAAGATTTTTTATAAATTTTTTGTTTATAAGTCTTAAATATATAAGATATTATTTCTAATTTCTTTTTAAGTTGTATGTCGTTTTTTTTCATATAGTTCTAATCCAAAACTTTTAGAAAAATAAATTTTTTAGCAAAACTTGTAATATGTTTGAAAAATATTTTTCAACTAACAAAAGAAATATTGATAGTAGTTAGTTTAGAAAAGCTTTTTTATAATTTTTGTCTTAAAAAGTTTTAGAGCTACTGTGCATAGAACAACTGATAGATTCCAAATCCAACCTAATTTGATTTGAAAAAATAAACGAGAAAAATAATTATTAGCTTAAATATCTTAATATTAGTTTTAATTCAATTATTCAAATCTTAACATAAAACATGCTAAATAAGTTTAAGCTTTATGCTAAGCTAAACCGGTTAATTGTATTATACAGTAGCACTACCTAAAGTTATAGTTTTAACATGTATTTTAAATGTATTTTCGGTCATAAATTATTAGCCAATCCCCGCAATGCGGCTGCTTATTTTTTAATATTTTAATGTTTATATATTTAAGTAAAGTAATAACTAGCTTAAAAACTTTATAATAAATTATAATTATTATATAGATATGTATATATAAGGCCAAACAAAGTTAATTTTTTGGTTCTCATGACATAAAATTTGAAAATGACCCGGCAACCCGAGCATGGTGGAAGTTTGTTTTAATTGGTCAAATATTTGAGTGATCTACCCGTGATAACCCGTGATAATTGGCCAATCAAATTACATAATTTTTAAAAAAATTTTTACCAGAAAACGAAAAAAACTTTATATAAAAACTTATAAATTACAAATATATACAAAATATTTTATTGTGTGTATTTAAAAAATAGACGTGTATGCGTAAAGTAGACAAATACAATATTTATTACGAATGAACTTATAAAAAAATTTACATAATACAACAATATACAAATATGTAAATTTTAAATTTATAGTTAATAAGCCTAACACAAAAAACGACCAAATCTAAACATGTAAATCCAGATCTCTTGTTGCTAAAAAGCTCGTACTTATTAAAACTAAATAGTTAGTAATAAAAGTATATTTTAAACTAACGTAAGAACAGCTTTGCAAAAAAAATTTCCAGTTACCTTATTTTACAGTATAACTTTGCAATCCGTATGTTTTATCTTCTAAGCAAAGTCCCACAATTTTAGATTTTTTTTGCATAGTAAATTTTGAACAAACGCTAGCAAACAGAAAAAAAGACAATTATTTGAATAACTGTAAGAGGTATTAAGTTTTCGGTTTAAATTTGCTAAAATAACTAATAAAAAATTCATATTTTCACCTGTTTTTACATATAAGCGAACTACCTTTTCCTATTTGATCTATAGAGATCTCAAAGTTTTAAACAACACTTTAGAACTTGAAAGACGTATTTGTAAAAAAATATCACCTGGTTATATGAACAACCAGGGGTTGAATTTTGTACGATTTCATATGACATATGTATAAGGCATGATCTACTCATCAATCATGATCAATCTGATGATCTGGATCAACAACCAATCAAAACTAACTTCTACCATGCTGGCAACCCGGCTTTTAATTTATTTTCAAAAAGAAAATTTCTTAGTTTACACATAGTGTATGTGCACAGGTATTATTTGCAAATTTGTGTAACATGCAAATCATATAAAACAAAAAATTGAGCGCCATTAAAGATTAGGATAAGGGTGAACTGGGGTGATGGCGGAGATAGTTTATGCCAAAATTTCGCAAAGAATTTTTTTTATTAATACCCGAAAGGTTGTTTTATAAACGAAATTTTGAGTTATAATCGATTTTTTAAAAAAAGTAATAATTTTGCGTTACACCTAATTGTGTAATCTGATTGGCTTTCTTATTACCCGTATATGTACACATAGTGTACAAATAGAAATACTCTTTCAAAAAATATTATATATATAAAAATTTTTAGACTTCTAAAAAAACTTCTAAGAATTTTGTGAAATTTGACCCGATTTATTAAGTTTGGATGGCCTAAGTTAGGTTTATATTTAAATTATATAGCTTTTAACTACAGTCAAACCTCCCTAAATGCATGTTGTCAGGGCCAGCTTTAGAGTATGTATTCAGAGAGGTTTGCAATTAAAGAACACTAATAAAATCACAATGTGACTATTATCACGTAATAAACATGACTTTAGTAGCCTAGAATAATGGAGTTGATTGGTTGATAATTACGTGGATTCATTTATAGAGGGAGTTTGTATAAGTGGGCCAGACAATTAGTGTGTACTTCCAGAATAAAGAATATGTATTTATTTATAAGTCCCACTATGGGCCCGGGCTTATTATGTATTTAGGGGGTGCTGTATTTAGGGAGTGTGCATTTAGGGGGTCTGACTATATATATTTAGATATAAATCTTGTATAGCATAGCAGAAACTTGTATTTTTACAGAAAATCACAGATCATAACATTTATGTTATTGGCTAATTTATGTAGATTTATGCGTGACTATTAACCAATCAAATCAATTAAAATATTTTTGATTCGCAAAATAAAGCGAAATAAATTTATTTTTATATATAAAACAAACCTTTTTTTTAAATTAAAGTAATTTTAATTATCTTTTAACTATTATACTTACTAAAAACATATTGTCATATGTTACTATCCTTCACCATATTTACTAGATATTAAAGATCTTAATCTTAGTTTTCTTAAATAATAAGTTACATATATAAAGTTCTTGGTTCAAGTAAATAAACCTTTTTAAAAGCTTTATATTGCTTGGCCTATTTAATAAATGCATAAAATCATATATTAGTATAATACTCATAATTTAATACTTTATAAATCTAAGATTCATTTAATAATTTAAATGTAGTAAAAAGTCAATAAACTCTATCAAATACCAAACATTTACCTTATTCTTATAAAAACTCTGTGAAGAAAAGTGATTGAAAATAATTAGAATAGATTTTCTACTAGAAACATTCTAAACGAAGAAATTTTATTAATAAATATGGATATCTTTGGTTTAACTTATTATAAGTAAACAGAAAGTGAAATTGCCAGGTTTTAAATT
>CAJVPZ010003306.1:0-11184 GCA_910592135.1 Racocetra fulgida | reverse complement strand
TGTAGTTAAACACTCTTCTTTTGCATTTAGATTTCTGGTTTGGTTTAGAAAGTGCAAATGGGAATAACCAGGTTGATATTAGAATCTGGTGGTCACTATTTGTTGAGAAGGAAGAGTTGTCTATTTTAAATTTATGTAGATATGATATTAGTGTATTACTAACCTGTATATAGTTAATTCTAGTTTGGTATCTGGTGCTTTGCCATATGTGTTGTAGGTTGTTTGTGTGATTAGCCAAGTTATACATATTGGTACTGTGTAGATAGTTGAGTAGTTGAAACTTAATGGCTGATGATATAGTTGTGTCTGTGTTTGCATTAAAATCATCAAGAATGATTGAATGTAGATTAAGGATAATGGCTTGTTGTATCCATGTTATTACTTTGTTTTGTGTTAGTTTGTGATTGGTTGTGTTGATTGATGAGAGCTAAATAGAGATAATTCTGAATTTATGATCGTTTTTAAAGAATAAGTCTATTGTGATTGCACCACCTGGGTGATTAAGGATATTATAAATATGCGATTAGAATTGTTTTTGGATCATAATACATGTGCTTTTTTTGGTATCTGGTAGCTTAGACCAGTAGTAGGAGTAGTAGTCTGTATTAAAGAATTTAGTATTTGTATTGCTAGAAATCTTTATTTCTGTAAGACTAACTATGTGCAAGTTGTGAGTTTGGCAGTAGTTTTTCCATAGGAGTCTTTTTTCTGGTATATTAAATCCTTGTACATTGTATGTAGCAATGTTTAGACATAAGAAAGAGTTGGAGTTCTGTTGAATTTCTGTGGATGTGGGTTGGTTGTCTTGGTAATGACAGGTAGTTTCTTGGGTAGGTTCATAATCATTGTCTAGAAATAGGTTGTTGTCAATATTTGGTTCATTGAATAGGTGAGTTAGAGTAGCAGATAGGGTTCAAGACACAGGAAAAATTGGACATACCTATATAGGCATGCCCCTGAGCTAAGGCATGTCCCTCATGCCTATAGGCATGCAATTTTTAATCATGTGATTAACATATAGTTCACAACTTCTTAAAAATCTCACATATTGATTTAGTATCTAGTTTTACCTGAACTTATTAGTCAATTAAAATAACTTTGAACATCATATGACAAGGGCATGCCTTTTGAACTTGAGGCATGCCTATAGACATGCTCTAGAGGCATGCCCTTAAGGGCATGCCTCATGCCCCTGTGCTCTAAACCCTAGTGACAGAGTATGTGTTAGTATATAACTTAAGTAGGGCTTGTAAGAATGTTTTAATTATATTTATGGTTAGTTGGGTATGATTCTGAAGTAAGGTTGTTTCATTAGGTAGGTATATATGTGCTTTGTGATGTAAATTATGTATTGAAAATATTAAATTAGGCTTGAAATTGATTGGTATATTTTGTTGTAGATGTTGAAGGAATGATGTGATTGTAGTTTCAGTTGTGATTATTGGTAGATTGTAGTATTGTAGAAATTTGTTGTAACATGTAAACAAGTTGCAGGATTCTAAAGATGTTGATAGCAAACTTGTCAGGTTAGTATCTTTTACATATTTGCTCACTATATACTCGGCTCTTACGGTTTCCAAAAAACTTGTAGCCTGCTCTATACGTTGAGTCTGGCCATCATTTTCCCAAGCCTTCAAGTAAATAGGCTTTATTATCTGCCTACTTACATTATTCTCTTTACTAATACAATAGGTGTTTCTTTTAGTAAAGCAGTGGCTGCATCCATGTTGATTATAAAAGATACATTTATTGAAAAGAAGGAGATGGCTATAGGGAGAGGATTTTTAAATTTTTTCTTTATAAGCAGTATTAAAGACTGAGGGTCTAAAAAATTTATATATATATATTTCCATAGGATAATCTTATAAGTAACACCTTGAATAGTTGTTGCTTTTGCAGCTGAAGGTGGTTTTTTTAAGAAATGATCTTGAATGGTTATTGTCTTTAGCGGCTGAAAACGCTGCCTCTGAGATATGGTTTTTTTTTTTAAGCAATGATCTTGAATGATTGTTGTCTTTAGTGGCCGAAGGTGCTGCCTTTGAGAGATGGTATTTTTAAGAAACACCTTGGTTGTTATTCTTGGTTGCCGAAGGTGCTGTCTCCAAGGAAAAAAAAAATTTCAAAATTTTTTTCCTAAAACAATAAAGTGGGTAGTAGGTAATGGGTAGTGGCATTTAAGGAGTAAAATGGTTAAATAATCTGTTACAATACAGTACCCAGTCAATACCCAAATTATAGCGACAATAGGAGATTTGTTTTGCTTGCTGTCTCACTAATCATTCGCAGAATTATCAATAGATGATATAATTGTCTGGAGTGTAGTGACAGACTCTTACTTCTACACTATTTGATAACTGAAACTATGCTTTTAATATATTTATAGTAAAATTATCAAAAATGTAGTTTGTGCATTTTCCGGATATAATGCCACGTGTCTTTATTTGAATATTCATGTAAAAAAATAGATTACACATTTAGCAGCTAATAGTATTTTCATTTCGATCTTTCGATCTTTTTTATTTTTACTTTGATCTTTTTTTTTTTTTATTATTTTTTTTTAGGCAAAAATATGTTTCGTTTTTGTGCTTTTGTTGTTTTGCCTTTTTTTAACTTTTACTTTTATTTTTTTTTGTTTTTTTGCGTTCATTTTATTTTTGTGATTTTGTTGTTTAGCTATTTTTTTTCGTTCAACTTCAGGATCAGGTATACGCATTTAATTTTTTTAGTTTGATTTTTTTTTTTTTTTATTAAATTAACTTGTTGCTTTTTTTTTCTTTTGCTTAACTTCAGGATCGGGTATACGCATACGCTTTTAATTTTTTTAGTTTGATTGTTTTTTTTATTAAATTAACTTGTTGCTTTTTTTTTCTTTGCTCAAATTCAGAATCAGGTATATGCTTTTAATTTTTTTAGTTTGATCTTTTTTTTTTAATTAAATTAACTTGTTGCTTTGTTTTTTCGCTCAACTTCAGGATCGATATATGCTTTTAATTTTTTTAGTTTGATTTTTTTTTTTTATTAAATTAATTTGTTGCTTTTTTTTTCTTTTGCTCAACTTTAGGATCAGGTATATACTTTTATTTTTTTAATTTGATTTTTTTTTTTTATTAAATTAACTTGTTACTTTTTTTTTCTTTCGTTCAACTTCAGAATCGGTATATGCTTTTAATTTTTTTAGTTTGATTTTTTTTTTTTTTTAATTAAATTAACTTGCTGCCTTTTTTTTTTTATTAAATTAACTTGTTGCTTTTTTTTTCTTTTGCTCAAATTTAGGATCGGGTATATGCTTTTAATTTTTTTAGTTTGATCTTTTTTTTTTAATTAAAATTAACTTGTTGCTTTTTTTTCCTTTCACTCAACTTCAGGATCAATATATATATGCTTTTAATTTTTTTTAGTTTAATTTTTTTTTTTTATTAAATTAACTTGTTTTTTTTTCTTTTGCGAAACTTCAGAATCGGATATATGTTTTTAATTTTTTTAATTTGATATATATATTTTTTTTATTAAATTAACTTGTTGCTTTTTTTTCTTTCGCTCAACTTCAGGATCGGTATACGCTTTTAATTTTTAGTTTGATTTTTTTTTTTTTTTTAATTAAATTAACTTGCTGCCTTTTTTTTTTATTAAATTAACTTGTTGCTTTTTTTTTCTTTTGCTTAAATTCAGGATCAGGTATATGCTTTTAATTTTTTTAGTTTGATCTTTTTTTATAATTAAAATTAACTTGTTGCTTTTTTTTTCTTTCGCTCAACTTTAGGATCGATATATGTATGCTTTTAATTTTTTTTAGTTAAATTTTTTTTTTTATTAAATTAACTTGTTGCTTTTTTTTTCTTTTGCAAAACTTCAGGATCGGGTATATGTTTTTAATTTTTTTAATTTGATATATATATTATTTTTTTTTTATTAAATTAACTTGTTGCTTTTTTTCTTTTGCTCAACTTCAGGATTGGTATATGCTTTTAATTTTTTAGGTTAATTTTTTTTTTTATAATTAAATTAACTTGCTGCTTTTTTTCTTTCGCTTAACTTCAGGATCGGGTATATGCTTTTAATTTTTTTAGTTTGATTTTTTTTTTTTTTATTAAATTAACTGTTGTTTTTTTTCTTTTGCACAACTTCAGGATTGAGTATATGCTTATACTTTTTTTAGTTTGATTTTTTTTTTATTAAATTAACTTGTTACTTTTTTTTTTCTTTCGCTCAACTTCAGGATCAGGTGTAGTGCTCGTAACTAAATGGAGTTGTACTGTTCAACCCATTCGATAACCTGACCTCATTTGATCAGTACATGACTCAGGTTAATTGGCATATGCAATTACGTAAATAAAAATAAACTATTTCACATAAATAAATTAGAAGCTATTGTTACGTAAATAAATTAGAAATAAACTATTGCTATATAAATAAATTATTGCTACGTAATATTGCATAATCGATAAAAGAAAAAAAATTAATAGATAAATATTAAAAAGAAAGAAATTAAGAGAAAGAATTGTCTTTATATATCGTTATAGTACTGTGCGATAATATTTTTAAAAATATCAAATAAACATTCTTAACTAGATTATAAAATAATAGTTTTTATTCTTATGGCATATTAGAGAAGAGGAAATTGTATAGCAAAATAAATTAGAGTACTAGAGCATAAAATTATTTGTATAACTTTATTTAGAAGATTTAATCTTTAAATTCTATAATTAATTTATTTATTTTGATTGCATGTAATTTTGTATAATACAGTAATAAACGCAAAATAGCAAATTTACGAACCCAGGTTGTTGTGAGATGACCCAAACCTGACCCAACCCAGTTTATTTAGAATTTTAGGTAGCTGTCCTACAAAATTTTTTCCACCCCTTGTAATAATGACCAATCAAATTTCAGGATCAGGTGTAATGTGATAGTCAAAACAAATGTGTTTTGTTTTCTAAGTAAAAAGTTATATGCAAATTTAAGTTAAGAAAACCGCATTATAATTAAGGTTAGGACTAGGATAATGTGATGTCTAAAAGTAAAATTTTACAACGAACATTTTTCATTAGACCACAGAAGGCGGTTTCCTAATTAACATTTAAAGCTATTCTTGTTTTTTGCTTCATCTTAATTTTCACATTACACCTGATCCTGAAATTCGATTAGTTGTTATTACAAGAGGTGAAAAAAATTTTGTGGAATAGCTAGAGGCTTTTTTATTAGAAGCACTAATCAGGTGTGTGCTTTTAATTTTTTTAGTTTGATTTTTTTTTTTTTTATTAAATTAACTGTTTTTTTTCTTTTGCTCAACTTCAGGATTGGATATATGCTTTTGGTTTTTTTTTTTATTAAATTAACTGTTGTTTTTTTTCTTTTGCTCAACTTCAGAATCAGTATACATTTTTAATTTTTATAGTTTGATTTTTTTTTTTTAATTAAATTAACTTGTTGCTTTTTTTTCTTTCGCTCAACTTCAGGATCAGGTATATGCTTTTAATTTTTTTAGTTTGATTTTCTTTTTTTTTTTTTTTTATTAAATTGTTGCTTTTTTTTTCTTTTGCTCAACTTCAGGATTATGTATACACTTTTAATTTTTTAGTTTGATTTTTTTTAATTAAATTAACTTGTTGGTTTTTTTTCTTTTGCTCAACTTTAGGATCGAATATATGCTTTTACTTTTTTTAGTTAAATTAACTGTTGCTTTTTTTTTTTCACTCAACTTCAGGATCGGGTATTTCACTCTTTTATTTTCTTTCATTTATTTATCTGTTCTTTTAATCTTTAGTTTTTTTTTGTGTTTTTCTTTTTCTTTTGTTCTTCTGTTATTTTTTTTTTCTTTTTCTGGTTTTGTTTTTCTTTTGTTTATCTGTTTTTTTTTAAATTTTTTTTCTTTTTCTATTTTTTCTTTTATCTTTTCATTTTTTTCATTTTTTCCTTCTGTTTTTTACTTTTGTTTGTTTGTTTTTTTTTTGTCTTTCTTTTTATTTTTTTTATTTTTTTTTCATTCATGTATTTATTTTTTTTTCCCTTTTATCTATCTGTTTTTTCTTTCATTTCTTTGTTTTTTCTTTTCTATTTTGTTTCTTTTTCATTTTTCTGTTTTTCTTTTGTTCCTTTTTTTTCTTTTTTTTTCATTTTCTTCATTTTTTCCTTATCAGAACTAACAATTTTTTTTCTTTAGCTTTAATTTCAGAATTGTCACATTGTTATTGGAGTCGCTTTGTCGTTGATATTATCCTTCTTGGTGGTGATGCTTTGTTGATGGTGTTGTCCTTCTTGGTGGTGAAGTTTTTGTTGTTGGTGTTGCCGTCTTTATAGTGAGCTTTCTTTGTTAGTATGTCATCCTTTTTGGTGGTGAAGTTTTTGTCATTAGTGTTGCCATCTTTATGGTGAGCTTTCTTCGTTGGTATCATTGTTTTTGTGATGAAGTGAAGGTTTCATTGCAGTGAAATCAGACTTTTTGATATAAAGTGGGTGGTTAGGTGTTTTTTTGTTCATTATGCAATAATGTTCATTATACAACGACGTTCATTACATAATGACATTCGTTGTATAATTATTTGTTATATAAAAAAATTTTTTTTATTATATATTAAATAAATAAAAATCTTGGTTTTTTTTTTAATAAAATTACATGATGCACGTGACTGGTTTTGATTGGTCAATCATAGAGTCACTATAAAATAATGCTTTTTTTTTTTATTATCAAATAAGATTAAAAAGCACATACAACAATTATTTTTTTTATTGTTTGTATTTTGCTACTTTTGTTTTTACTGCTTTTGCTTTTGCTTTGCTGCTTTTGCTTTGCTGCTTTTGCCTTTGCTATTTTTGCTTTGCTGCTTTTGCTTTTGCTGTTTTTGCTTTTTACTGTTACTTTTGTTTTTGCTACTTTAGCTTTTGCTCTTTTTTTTATTTGCTACTTTTGCTATTTTCACTTATTACTTCACTTTTTTTCTTTTTTTTTGTTTTATTCTTATTTTCATTTTCTTTTTTTTCTTTCACTTTTTTTTTTTATTTCATTTTTATTTTCTCTTCACTTTTTTTACTTTTTCATTTTCTTACACTTTTTTTTTTTGCTTTTCACTTTTTTCCTTTTATTTCTTTTTATTTTTTTATTTTTTCTTTTTGTTTAACCTTTTTTTTCTTTCTTTTCACTCTTTTTTTTTTATTATTTTCATTCCTTTTACTTTGTTCTTCTATTTTTTTCTTTTCACTTTTTTTATTTTTTTTTATTTTTTTTTTATTTCTTCTTTTTTTTTAACTCACCTTTTTTTTATTTCATTATCCTTTTCTCTTTCTTTTCTTTTCTTTTTTTTTTTTTTTTTGTTATCTTTTTATTCTTCTTTTCATTATTCTTTCCTCTTTCTTTTCATTTTGCTTTTTTCCTTTTTTTATTTTTCTTTTACTTGCCTTTTTTCTTTTTTGTTTCTCTTTTTCAAAATTTTTTTTTCTTTCACCTTTTTTTTCATTTTTTTTATGTTTATTTTTTCATTGTTTTTCTTTGCATTCTGTTTTTTTTTTCTATTTTATTTTAATTAATTTAACTAATTTACTTTATTTTTTTTTCCAGATCTAATTTAATAGTTTTTGTTATCTTCAGTTGAAGTTGTTGTCATTCTTAATGATCTTGTTTTTGGAATTGCCATTTTTAAAACCTTTATTCTTAAAGCTATTATCGGGGTTGTAGTTATTAATGTTATCAGAATTGTTATTAGAGTTAGTATAAGTATTATTTATGTGTTATTATATTTTTTTTTATATTTATTAATACTTCTTTTCATCTAGATATAATTTTTTTATTGCAATCATCAATAATAGAACCATTAATATCATTATGTTGTTGGTATTTTGTTGTAGATTGTGCTGCTTGTTCGTCAACTTTTTTATAGTTTAGTTTAGTTTAGTGTTAAGTAGTATTTTACTATAATACAGTATTATGATTCCATAATTCATTACTTCATTACTTCATTGCTTTATATTTTTTTTTAATAAAAAAGCATTTTTTTTTAAAAAAATTGTGATTAGTTTTGATTGGCTAATCATATATGATGATTACGTTATCTACATGATTGATTTTAATTAAGCAATCATAGGATGCATAACTGTATAAATATATATAAACTCTATTATATTTATTATTTTTTATTTTTTTATTTTGATTTATTTAATATATTTATTTTTTTATTTTATATTTTTATTTTATTTTTTATATTATTTTTTATTTTATTTTATTTTATTTTTTATTTTATTTTTTATTTTTTATTTTATTTTTTATTATATTTTTTATTTTATTTTTGGATGTTCTATAGAATAGGTGGGTAAACTCTACCAGCTTTGCAACTTTAATATTAAAAAATTAGTGATTACCATATGGCACTGACTACAGTACCCCAGGTACTATTCAATCAACCATTAAATTTCTTGAATAGTACCCTCCCAGGTACTAATTACGGGAGAGAATACTATAACAGGAGGGTACTTTACATAGTTTAATATTAGTTTAATAAGGATTCAAATATAAATATTATATATATTTAACTAGAATAATATCTGGGTCTTATTCAATCTTTTGAATCACGAACCCATGAATTGTACCAGATCTTTTTCATAGGGGGTATTATAGCAGGGCGATACTATAGTCAGTGCTGTATGGTACTAATTATTAGTGAAGCTTATTTCTTATATTGCCTACCTATTTTATAGAACATCTTTATTTTTTTTATTTATTATTTTATTTTATTTTATTTTTATTTATTTATTTTTTTAATTTTTAATTTTATTTTTTATTTTATTTTTTATTTTAGAAATAATCTAGATGTCACCGTCAGTGACAGTACCGGGCATGTGACAGACTTATAAGATTAGTTAATCATGTTCAAGATTGACGATCATATAAGTAGCAATTTTTTTTAGTTTGATTTTGATTTTTTCTATTCTGTTTCTTTTTTTTTTTCTGATTTACTAACTCTGCTTTTTCTCTAGATCTTTCTACAGTGTTTTTATGGCATTTATGGTGTTTATGGTGTTTCTACGGCAATTGTGTGGTGTCTCTACGGCGTTTTATGGTGTCTCTACGGCGATTGTGTGGTGTCTTTATGGAGGTTATGGTGTCTTTACAGTGGTGGTGTCTCTACGATGGTTGGTGTTGTTTCTATAGCATTTATGGTGTCTTTACAGCGGTTGTGTAGTGTCTGTATGGCGGTTGTGGTGTCTCTACAGTAGATATATAGTGCTATGATTTCGTCTTTGTTATATTTGCATTACATCATAAAATGTATTATATAGTGTAATTTTGTCTTATTTTTTTTTTTTTTTTTTTTTTAAATAAATAAAAAACTTATTTTTTTAAATGATAATTATATCGTTGATTTTGATTGGTCGATTATTGTTATATGAGATTGTTTTATGTCAGCCAATCAAATGAAAGTCATGTGTCCGGTACTATTACCGGCAGCAACAAATAGATTCGCTCAATATTTTAAATCAAAATAATTAATTAATATTTTAAATCAAAATAATTAATTATTATTTTAAATCAAAATAATTAATTATTATTTTAAATCAAATTAATTATTATTATTTTTTTTTATAATTTGGCAATCCTGCCTCTGTTTATTTGAGATTAAGCTATTTTAGAGTTTTATATTTCTATCTATAGTTATTGCTAGTCTAACCAAATAAGAGACTCACCCCCAGCTTTCGCCAAGGTGTGATCTGCCTCAGTAGTCCTTGGCCTCCCTCCGGATTCTTAACTTACTAAGGATTTATTTCCTTTGGTCATTTGCTAGTGACTACCTGTCTTATTAGTATTATCTAATTATATTTATATTTCACAATGTAATTGCATTTTGGCTATGGCCAGTACTTGCAAACAATGTAAAACATCGAATCACTAATCTTATAATAAAATTATTATGCTATGTATTTTTTATTTTACTGTATATATTTTACAAATTTACTGCTACTTAACCTTTTGGATCAAAGATAATATAAGTTACCCCTCTTAAAAAACTATTTAATTTTCTAATTTTATATAGTTATTTTATTGTATTTATATTATAATTATTAGTGTTCGAAAATGGATTAAAAATCCTGGTTAATCTGGGATTGATCTAAATCCGATCTGAATCCGTAATTCAGATTGAATCCAGGAGTGATCCGTGCTAATCCGACAGTTTGTCACATATATTTGTCACAATATAAGTGATAAATTCGAATCTATCAGGTGACAAATGCGAATTTATCACTTATATTGTGATACAAAGTGTGATACATTCGAATTTATCACATGACAAATTCGAATTTATCACATAGAGTGATTATATAAAGACATGATCTAAAATTAGGCCCAATCTCGCTCAATCCGGGCCCAATCCAACGTTTCAGGGGCCAAACCTAATCTGATGGTTTGGATCTACACAAATCTGAATCTGATCTATACTGACTTTTTCAAACACTAATAATTATTATTCTAATCAATATTAAAAAGCTAATTTAAAAGATTATATTACAAAATATAGTAATTAATTTAAAGATTTTTAAAGATTTTATTAAGGAGTAAACTATACTATATTTGATCCATCTGCATTGACACTTCAATTTACTATTTTTTCTCTTCTTTTTATGTTTTTTCAGTTTCTGAGCTCTGCTTTATTTTCTTACTATTGATAGTTTTTTTTATATAGGTTTTCTCTAGAAGTGTTTCTTTGTAAATCTTTTCTTTTTCTAGTTTTTCTAATACTATTTTTAACTCTTCTACATTTAGATCTTGATTATTCTGTTTATATTTTTTTCTTCAGAACTAAGTGTTTTCTTTTTTTTTTATCCATAGTATTATTTTTTTCTAAAAAATTGTCACAGCTGATGTTGAAAATAGCTGAAGCTGAAATTTAGAGTCTCGATTTAAAAATATAAGCCTTGCTAAAATCCACATATACTTGTTAATTATTAATTCTAACCCTAAACACTAACTCAACTATAAAAAAAAAAGCAGAGAAAAAGCATATCAAAAAATTTTTAAAAATTTATATCAAATTAAATCTGAATTTCAGCATCAGCTGTTTTCAGCATCAGCTACAACAAAAATTTTTTTAGATTTTTGTATACTTCTTTCATTTTTAGATACTTATCCCTTAAACTGTATTCCAGGCAAATTTGCCTGGAAAATTTAATTGTATTTAGTATTTTTTAAATAAAATAATA
>CAJVPZ010003305.1:0-11184 GCA_910592135.1 Racocetra fulgida | reverse complement strand
ACTTACCTTTAAAAACTTAACAAAATAACTTTACTATTTTTATCTATATTATATTATATAACTGACGTATTTTACTATTTCTCTATACTCTATTACTTTATCAATAGCTACAAATACTTATACAAATAATTAACATATATTATTATACCCAAACAAATTACCTTTTATCTATATTTTATAGATTCTTTATAAAGTACTTGTATAATCTAGATTAAAACCCATCTAGATTTGTATAGATACTAACAAATCTAGGTGAATTTTAATCACTTTAGTAGATTTAGGTTGCAGGATTTTAATTTCTGGTAGTCTGAGTCTCATTCTTGTAAAAATTTTTGTAAATTGGCTCTGGCCAGAGGAACCCTTAGTGGATTTTCAATACAAAATATTAATAAAGATAAAGGCAAAACTTCACCTTAAAAAAAAAAAAAATAAGTATATTAAATGCTTTGGTTTTTTTTTTTTTTTTTTTTAACTAGCCTCTTTGGCATAGGGGTTTTTATTTAAATATAATAGGCAGTGAGCTCACAACAGAACTCCAATTACATTAGAGAGTACAACTAGCCACACATGTGCCTTTTGAGCAGCTATTTAAGTAATTCGCATATAGATAACTGTACACCATAGGTTCTACACTAGCTGCTATATCTATAACCCAACTAGGGGTTATCTGTTTAAACCCTCTGTAACATATACTGCCTCCTTGTGTTATCAGAACACTCCATTACATTCATCAGTCAAGAGTTCTGGATGCGTACTATAGCCTTAGAACTAATTTATTCTTGAGGCATCATTGCTAGAGCTTTCTGTACCCACAATCTGGCTAATCTAGACTTTTGATAACTTACACCAAATCTGAAAACAAGTACTTGCAAGCTGAAGCCTTTATCATTACCTACTCCTGCCCTTGTAAAGTTCACCCAAACCCCAGCATCTCTTTACAGACTATCTATCATTTTACCAGTTTCCAAACTCCTAATTCAGATAGCCCAGAAGAGCAGACCCTTTCCTCAGAATATACTGACAGCCTGGTTAATATGGTACCTTGCTGAACACCTTGGTCCTGTCCAGTTTCTAGATCTTCCTTTATATAGCGTCATCGAAGATCTGTGCTATCTCTCTACTCAGGACTTGCCAAACGGGATTCTGTATATCCTAGCCCTTGGATTTACACAAATGCTTTACTTGGGTTTTGTGTAACTTTTGCATTACACTATAGTTCCACGTTCTTCCAGTACAAGCTGATATGACCAAAGCTACAGATCCAATGATCTATCATATTATACACAGTCTGTCATATCACATTCTGTAAAATTTGAATTTTATTGCCAGTGGATTCGAACTTTTGTTCTGCTACTTGGAGGTGTAACAACTTACCAACTTCACTAAGTCACCACATCTATATTAAATGCTTTGTTTAAATTCTATAGATCTAATTAATTTAATTAATCTAAGACCTTACTTAGTAAATGCTGTGTAAAGTTTAATAAAAAAAAAAGATATTTAATAATCTTATAATTAATCTCATTTTATTATCTATACTACTTTAATACAAGATTAGATAAAAAATTTATCGACCTTACTTATGACCCAAAATTTCAATACAGGTCTTGCTTATATGTGATCTGCATCACATTTAATATATGAAATTCTCTGATTAACTGGCAGATCATCAATTAAAAAAACTGTTTTTATATTTCTAAATAAAATTATAGAATAGTTTTTCTGATTTTAATAATATCAAAATTATTAAATTAGAATTAAAACTCAGTAAGATATAAATATTTTAAAGTTTAGATAGTTTTAATTGTTTATAAAGATCATTATACTGCTACTTCTCTTATAGGGCTATTTATTGTTATGTCTTTCTATTTTGTTGATATTTACAGATGTTTGGTCTAGAGTCACTTCACTGTTGCTATCTTCTGATCTCTTGCTTTTTTTTTGGCTAATTTGTTTGTAATATTATTATAAATATTTTTACTATGTCCTTTAACCTTCTTTAGCTATACTTTTAGGTTTTAACTTTCTATAACTTCTCAATTTGCTATATAATATTTGCATTCTTAACCTTTAATGCTTTTCTCTCTTTTCTTCAATTTTTTTTTGCTTTAGCAACTGTATAGCAGCCAAACTGTCTGTGTGAATTACAATTTCTGCTTCTTTAAATACAACCAGAGATGCTATCTAAATTGCTTCTAATTTTGCTCAAGTAAATGAATACTAGTCTTTAAGAGTGCAGCTAAATCTTGCTTTTTCTTTTTCTTTTTCTCTATACTTTATTATTGTTATTCATCCTGCTTTCATCTTGACTTTTTGTAGTATTTCTTCTTTTTTGTATAATGAGCTATCTGTATAAAAATCTATTTTCTTGATATTTTGCAGTTCTTGACAACTGCTAGCAGTTTCTCTTGTATTTCACCTTCTTTTATTTGATTTTTGATTATCTTCTCTGTTAGTGTCTCTAAGATAATCTTGTCTTCTATTTTTCTACTTTGAAGGTCTTTTGTCTCTTCTTTTTTTGTTTTTTCTAACTTAGCATCTCTAGCTTAAGTTCTATCTTGTAAACTTTATCATTATTTAGTACTTTCTTAATTTAGTTTTTTCAGTACTCTTTTATTGCTTTGAAATCTTCTTAAGCCTTATTCTTATTTTATTATACCTTTTGTATTGTTGTATTCTATATTTATTATTCTTACTAGTTTTCTGTCTTTATCTAATGTTTTATATTATACATTTTCTTCTTTTTATCATATTTATAGATTATCTTTCTAAAGCCTATGTTATCTTTATCTTCTTCTATAAGAATCTATTCTTTATATCTTTTTTCTGTCTTTATTTTATTTAAAGTTGGTTTTATACTTAAGCTATTTAGATCATCTTTTTGATACCTTCTCTTTATTGTTCTTGTTTTATTGTCTTCAATTACCTTTTCTTCTAGCTTTTAAAACTATTTTGCTTTCTTGCCTTTTGTTTAGCTTTTCTGCATTTTTTTAGCTATTCTCATATTATCATTTTTTAGTAGCTTCAGTCTATTAGCTGCTTCAACATAAAGATATTATAGTTTTTTTTTATATTTTAAAACCTTCTTTTTTTTATAATTCGGCTGTCCTGCCACTTTTTATTGAGATTAAACTATACTAAGAAATTTACATTCCTTAATAATAGCTATAACTAATCTATCTATAAAGTGACATACCCATGCTTTCACCAGGTATGACTTGCCTCAGTGGACTTCAAGCCTTTCTTCAGGCCCCTAACTTACTAGAGATTATCCTTTGGTCATAGGCTGGTGCCACACACCGTATCAAAGTTAGCTTTTCTTTTTCCAACATGAAATACAAACACAAATATAAAGAGCAAAATAAAAATGGTAAAATACTACGGCGTTGAGTTCTGGTCCACCTAAACTAATAAAACCAAATAAAACAAATAATGAAAAAAAAAGAAAACAAAGAAAAGAAACAAAGATAGCACTATTAAATCTGTGCTGGATTATAAAAATTATATAGTATACAAATAAACTAGACTAAACTCTACGCTAATTATTTATACAGTCGACCCTCCCCAAACCGGTATACATGGTGGACAGGTTTTGTATCAGATTTGGGAGGGTATCAGATTTAAAAAATGTCACATGAAAGATCGACACAGATTGACCAATAAGATTCCAGGATTTAATATCCACTATAACGATAATAAAATTAATCGGTAAATTTTTTTAATAAGTGCTCCAGAATTCTAACACAAATTTTGATTGGTTTCCTAAACTTTGACTGCACGACACCTACATATATCTTTTAGTTTATTAAATTAATTCCATGACAATATACAACCCATAAAGATGTAATTTAAGATTGTTGCAATTCTATGAATTACTCCATTTGATATTTCATTTACATTGCCAAAATCTGGAAATTCTCAAAGAAATAAAAGATATACGTGCATTTATTTGTGCGATAAAAAAAAAAAAATCATTACATCACCTATGATTCAAACAAGTTTTTTATTTTAAGAATTCCATTCGCCACTGCAGCAAAGTGGTCCAAATTTGGGTCAGAATAGGCCAGAATTAAATAAAGTGGCAGTCTATGCACTAAGTAAACCTGCCCAAATGATAATTTTGCTATAATATAGTTGGCCAGTATTATTGCTTAGTGCCACTTTGCTCTGGCCCATCCCTGACCCCAAATTCAGGCCGATTTGCTGAATTTTGGTGGACCCACTAATCTATTCCAAAATAATACCCCGATTAAAACTCGGGTATTATTCATTCTCATTCTTGAATAGTACCCGGGGTATAATTTATTGGAAGATTGCGCCAAAAAATTTAAAAAGCAAGCTTGGGTCAAGTTGGGACGATTTTATAAAAGATTGGTATAAAGCTTGTAAAATAGTATGCGATGCTTCAAATAACGTTCATGCGCGCCCCTAACACGTGTTTTATATATACAGTGATATATGCATCGGTTTTTTCTTTGCGCATCTACTTACATACAATGCACATGGTTGTTATTTGGAAAAACAGGTTGATTAAAAATCAATTCTTGTCTCAAAATAACACCAATGTGCATATTCTAATGTACTCTAATTACGCGCATATACCCCAAATAACACGCAGAAAGGTGTTATTTCGCAAAAATACTGTAAAAGGCATTATCTGTGATTCTAAAAAATGTGATCGCTGGATGTGTTAGTCTAAAAAAGCAAAAAAAAAAACCTGATAGGCTTAAATATATAAAGTTTAGTGTCTTGAAATTACGGGTGTGGGCGTTGTTCTAAAAATAAATCTACAAGAACCAAATGTTTAATAAAGAACAAGAAAAACTATATTTATGAAGGTCACGTATTATTTTCTTTCTTCTTCGCGACTTTATGATTTTTTAACTGTTATTCTATTATATTCATGGAGAAAAAAAAAGATAAAATCGTTTTAGCAGGAAATTTGCGCAATGATCAAAGAAAGTTGATATGTGATCATCATCAAGCAAATCCCAACATTACCCAAAAGGAACTTGCCGAGTAGGCAAAAAATAAATTCAATCTTTTAAAAGCCCCAGGTCAAAGTACAATTTCGGACATCTTGAAAAGAAAGGAGGAATTTAATACAATGTTTGAAAGCGATCTTAGAATTAAAAAATGCCGTGTTGTTATGTTTTCTGAATTAGATACCGCTTTGGCGAATTGGGTTTTACAATGTGAAAATCGCTGTATATGTCTAAATGGAGATATGATTAAAACTAAAGGTAAAAAATTGGCAGATTTAATGAAAATTCCAGAAAGTAACCAACCAGAGTTCTCAAATGGATGGTTGCAAGCTTTTCAAGAGAGACATAACTTCTATCACTTTAGACTACATGGTGAGAGTGGTTCTGCCGACCTTGAAGCTATCGATTTGAATCTTCCAAATATTATTTGTACAACTAATAAATATGCTCTGTGTGATATTTATATGGATGAGACGGGTTTGTTCTATACAATGGCTCCTGATCATACTATTGCATCCCGCCAAATTGAAGGAGCAAAAAAAGATTGTATACGACTTACAATTTCGTTTACATCGAATGCTGATGGCACACACAAGCTTGAGCCCTTTATTATTGGTCATGCTAAGAAACCTAGATGTTTTAAAAAAAAACTGATAAACAACTTGGGTTCTATTATTGAAACAATTTAAAAGCCTGGATAACCGCTATGTTTTTTCTGATAAGAGTACGAATCAACATCAATTAGTTAGTCAAAATAGCAACTAATTGATTTAAACAAGTTATTGAATAATTACCTGTTAATTCCATATGTGTCGTGATATTATTATGTCATTCGGTTCTTATATAATGAAAAAAATTGAAAAAGTGAAAAAAAAATAAAAAAA
Organism: Racocetra fulgida; assembly: GCA_910592135.1. Taxonomy (NCBI): domain Eukaryota; kingdom Fungi; phylum Glomeromycota; class Glomeromycetes; order Diversisporales; family Gigasporaceae; genus Racocetra; species Racocetra fulgida. The sequence goes on along the minus strand of CAJVPZ010003305.1, from coordinate 5,315 downwards.
CGAAAAAAAATAAAGAAAAAAAGAAAACCCCATTAAAAGGGAAATAAGGGTATTATGGCGAAGTTAACAATATTGTTAACAATATTTTGATCGCATTGGTTGGAGTCGAATAATTTTAATTTTATTTGATTCATCTTGTTAATCATGAATCTTATGGCCCAGTATCCAAATTTGATGATCCTTATACCAATCGATTCTTTGTTAAGAGAAAACACAAAACTCGCTCAGTTTGAACCACTGAGTCACAAAGTTGATTATATGTTAATGAATATAAAAAATGCATTAGCTTAAGTAACTTGTAATAAACGGTCCAAAATTGATACCATTCAATTCCTCTCGACAAAAGAATTCGAATGGTATAAATTTTATTTAATTTAGATCGCAGGAGCATGAGATATCACGATTCGCTACAATACCTAATTTGCCATAATACCTCCATCACCCTTACAATTAAAATATTAAAAAAAAAAATTAATAATAAATTATTTTAATTATATCATATCGCTATTTTTAGGAATAGATCGAAAATTTTAACAATGACATGAAAAAATCAAATCGTCATGTTTTACTCATCCTAAATGGCGCTTCTTCGCATGCTACTACTAATCTTACTCTAACTAATGTAGAGGTGCTCAAACTACCTCCATATGTAACATCAAAGATACAGCCCATGGATGCTGGCATAATTGCATCATTTAAGCTTCATTATCGTCGCATACAACTTCAACGTGCAATTGATCGCGACGAAGCTGGAAAAAGTGATCTATATAAAGTTGATCAATTGCAAGCTATGAGATGGGTAAAGGTTGCCTGGGATGAAGTATCTGCTACAACAATCAAAAATTGCTGGTTCTACACCAAAATTGTATCTCCTTGTGATGAAGATGGAACACCAGTTGTCTCATTCCCTCTTATTGAAGACGTAGAAGAAAGCTTACTTGTTGATCCGGATAATAAATTGGCTGCTGAGAAGCTTCAACAAACACTAAACATGTTGCATATTCGTAATCCAATGTCAATTGAAGACTTGTTAGATTTCGAGGAAAAAAGAATGGATATACATCAACAATTTAATGATAATGATTTTATTCAAGGTGCTATAGAAATAGAACAAGTAGAAAATGAAGTCATGATACAATCCTTAACTGGAAAGGAATAGTTGGATATTCTGCGCAATGCTTTGAGAATCGTTGATGAGAGAATTGATGATGGTGGGATCACGATAAGGTCTTTACATAAGCTTCAATCATGTATTCGTGAGGAAGTTCGAAAAGAAGAAGCCAAAAAACAGGTCTAATCTACGCTGGATCAATTCTTGTCAAGGCTTGAACAATAAATAGTATAACGTATTAGATTTAATTTTAGGAATAAAAGATAGGTAAGCGCTACTAAAAAAAAAAAAAAAAAAAAGTTTTGAATAAATGACATACGGGTAAGATTTCTTGGAATCATAACTTTGAAAAATTATAATTTTCTATGATTTTACTGTATTGTCATTGTGGAAAATATTATAAATAAATAGCAGTCGCTTATTAGCAGGTATAAAGCGCTTGTTTCGTGTTTACTGTAGGTTGTAAAATGTGATAAATTAATAATTTAAGCACTTCTAAAAAGCACTCTATATGTAAAACTATATTGCACATATTGTATAAATAGTTACATTACACCAATTTTAATAACTCTAACAGATCTGGGTACAGTACAAGGAAAAAAAATTTGAAATGCGAAGCGAGTAACTTAAATTTTTAGAAAGAGGTCTTTGATCGAAATTAAATTAACATTTTGTCACGTGAAAACGGATGATTTGATTGGATAAATTCATGTAACATTATTTAGCTAATCGGGAACTTAGATTTAAAGACTATCGGATATCGAAAATTGCAGGTTATCGGGTATTAATTATAGAACAGATATGGTAGATCGATTTTTAACTGATTATAGCAGGTTATCGGTTTTGACAGGGAGGGTCGACTGTATCTATATCCAGGATGTAAAAATGTTAAAAACTATCCGGTCTTGAAGTAGAGCTCCAAGGTCAAAACTTTTAGTGCTATCTCAACTAGATTGGCAGGTCTTCTGTAGTGCTTCAAATGTTATTATATTATCTACCACTATTCATCCCAAAGTAGATACGTATACATATACATGACTTTTCTTTTTCGGCAGCTGTTACTGTGTCAATCTTTTGTTGAGGGTATGCTGTTTTTTCTACTTTTTGGTGAAAATTTTGAAAAGTGCAAAAAGTAAAGTTTGGTATAGGGTTTCAGTTTGTGGGTAGCTTTAAACTTCGGTAAAGAACATGTTAAAAACTCACTTGTTATTCTCTTTAGACCAACTATCATTAACTTCGTCAGCAGAAGCAGAGCTTCTATTAAAATTTTCGTACAAAAGCACAACCTTCTTGCCAGTTATCTTATACAGGAACGCTTTTAACTTGCATACTAAATATACAGAGAAGTCTGGAAAAAACATGGAAATTCTTGACCTCTATAAAAACTGTTATTTGTAGTTGTCTCTTCTACTTTTCTCCAACAAGTTTCTGTTTTTGTTAGTCATAAGTTTGGTACAAGTAATTGTTAGAAAGAGTTTCATAATAACAATGATTTTAAAAACTTCTGTTTTTCTTTTTTCTAATATATTTGCAATCTTAGTTCTTTTTTCTGCCAATTTTAAATTTTCTTCGATTTTTTCTGATCTAAATAAGATTTTTTTGCTTCTTAGTCTTTTTAAGATCTGCAAGTTTAGATTGTTCTGTAATTTAGCTCAGTTTAGTTTTTCTTCTTCTAGTTCTAATATACATCTGCAGCTTCTTAGATCGATTTATACTTTTTTAAGTCTTAGCTATATGGCTTCTCCTACTTCTTGCTTGTTATTTAGTCTTACAAGCATTTCTGTAAAATAATGTGTAATCTGTTTTTGCAAAATTAACTGTATTCTATGATCATTTTGTAGCTTATCTTAGAATTCAGAGTTGTTATTAGTATTTTAGTTTCGTTTTTTATAATTTTCATTATAAGACTTTGCAATTAATCACATCTGATCTTCAGTATAATTTTTAATTGTGCTTTAAATTTTATTATTGATAGCAGAACTATATTGTTTATATATATCATATATACTAGAAATGCCTTCTTTTTGTTGATGCGTCTTGTTATTATATTTATTTCTTTTCTAATAATATTCTCTATATGACTAAGTCTATTCTTTGCTACTAACTATATTTCTAAAAATCTTGTAAGGTTATTTTTTTTCCTCTATCACTATTTTTATTTGGCCTGAAGTTAACTTTTCTATTTTCTATTTTAACTTTTTTCTTTAATGCAATTATTAGAAGTTCTGACTTTTTTAGATTAATCTCTATATTATTTATTCTATAAAACTCTTTAGCAATTTTTAAAGTTTTTCAAAGTTTTTTTAGAGCTTGTTATATATATTGTATTGTCTGTATATGTTATTATTTCAACTTTAAAGCTTTGTTGCTATATTCTGTTTCTTGTTATATTTTTTGACTATTTAACTATCATCTTGTATTCTGATTTCTTTCTTTCTTAGATTATACCAATAGTAGATTATAAAAGATTTTTTACACCAAGAGTGATATAACTTTTTCTTGATCTATACAGTTATAGAACAGTTTTTTTTTTATAATTTAGCAATCCTGCCTCTGTTTATTTGAGATTAAACTATTCAAGAATTATATATTTCTATCTATAGCTATCGTTAATCTAATCAAACTAGAGACTCATCTCTGGTTTTCACCCAGATGCGATCTGTTTCAGTAGTCTTTGACCTCCCTCTGGATTTTTAATTTACTAAGGATTTATTTCTCTTTGGTTATTAGCTAGCAACTACCCACCTTGTCAGTACTATTTAATTATATTTATATTTCACAACATAATTGTGCTTTGGCTATAGCCAGTACTTGTAAACAATACAAAGCATCAAATCGATAATTTTAAAGTAAGATTATTATATTATATATTCTTTATTCTATAAATTCTAAAAATTTGCTACTACTTAATTTTTTCTGTAATCTTCTATAGTTATCTTAATTTATCTATTCATATTTTATTTTTATTCTTTCTACTAGTAGTCTGCTCTGATGCTTCAATCTTCTGCTTTTTCTTTTCTTTTTGTATTTCTTCTAGTTTCTAAGCTTCACTTTATTTTTTTTGCTCTTGATCATATTCTTTATACAGATTTCCTTCAGAAGTATTCATCTATAGCTTTTTTTTTCTAGTTTCTTCGATATTACTTTTGATTCTTCTGCTTCTAGATCTTGGTTAATTTGTTTAGATTTTCTTTTTCTCTTTCGTTGAAATTTTGTGCTTTTTTTCTTTCTTCTACTCCATAGTCTTACATTTCTTTTAATAGGTGCTTTTCAGAATCTTGTATACTTTTCTTTATTTTTTGATCTTTCTAAAAACCTTCTTACTGTTTCTGATATAAAGTTTTTCTTTTCTTCTTTTAATTCTTGACTGTTTGGATCTGTGTGTCTACTTTCTCTTTTTTATTCTATAAGCTTGCTTTTCTTCTACCATATTTTCACATAATAATGCACACTTGCACGTTATTTTGGGTATATATGCATTATTTAGAATATACATATGGGCATTATTTTGAAACAAGAGCTGATTTTTTGTAACTTATAGATATTGTGTTTTCATCATATGTGTAATCTGCTAATCTGTTGATATATGAGGTCTTTGCCTTGAAAATGACCTTATGGTATCATGTACCATAAGGTTATTTTCAAGGCAAAGACCCCATATATCAGTAAATCTACCACAATACTATATGTGTTTAGTGAAGTCATACTCTCTAATTGCATTAAAAAGTTAATTGTCAAATGATCAGAAAAAATCAACAATCTTCTAGATATTACTAAAATATCCAATAAAGTTAACTGAGCATACTAATGCAATATATAATATGGATGTTGTTATGAATATAGAACTAGAGTTAAAAAAGATAAACAAAAAGTCTTTGAATATTATTTGAAAAGTGCTAAATATGAACATTGTTGTAAAATATATAGTGCTGATTCATGTTATTAGAACAGTATAATAATAGTAAAGAATAAAAATTTGGCATTTGAATAGTATTTAAAATCATCTGTTACAAAATATAATTATAGTAATAATAACTATTTTAGTTGGATAATTTTAGAAACATTGAAGAAGTATGTAAAGAAGGATTTTTATAGTATATAAAATATCATAAAAAGATGATATAAAATATATTGTAATATAATCAATTTTATTAGTAGATATTTTATTAGTTAAATTTATATTATTATATTAAATTTTTATTAG
>CAJVPZ010003304.1:0-11185 GCA_910592135.1 Racocetra fulgida | reverse complement strand
ATAGTAGGATAATAAAAAAAAAAAGTGAAATTCTAATAAAAAAATCCGGTCAGATGTCTGTAACTATATATGTTGTGAAAGGCACAAGCCTCACATTAAAAGTTATAACCCTAATTCGGTTTAACTGTTGTATTACATTTTTTTGTGGGAACGGAATTAAAGTGGAATTGGAATTTTCAATGAAATAATTTTGAGGTAGAATTTATTTCATATAAACCTATACTCTGACCCTAAAATTCTAAGAAATTCTAAATCCACTTAAATTCCGTTTCCGCGTACAACATATATACATTTATTATTAACCAAGATTAAATTACCAGTTTATCAGTAAAATCATGGCAAATGTCTCAAAAGAATGGCTCGAAAGGGCTATTTCCGATAAACTTATTAATTATATTGAAAATGATAAGTTTACAGACCGTACAAAGATTTGTTTTGGTGCTTTTGGAGAAATTTTTAAATGCGAATGGAAAGACTGTCAACTTACAGTTGCTCTTAAAGGTCTTAAAGATATAAATTTAGATGAAAAAATCATTATTAATGAGGTATAACTTATAACATGAAAAACAAGCCCACTTCGGAGACAATTACTTCATATACCTCTTATTTAATTCATAGACAGAAATTTTATATAGAAATTATCTTGCCAGCAGCTTATTTTATAGACAGTTTACTGTATTTCACCGGCAACTCATTTTACCAACAAAGTAATTATAGTTATCTCTTGACCAACCCATCTATGTAACTTTTTTCATGTACTTATTTCTACTAGGCATATATTTATTTAACTTAGGTAATTATTATCCTATTTAACTTAAATGTCAAAAACAATAAACAATACGTAAAATGGGTTCGTTCTAAAATAAGTACATGAAAAATTGTATTAAATAGATGGCAAGGGACAAACCAGTTATACTGTATCCTGTGTAGTTGGATATAACTATTATAAAATAGCTTGTCTGTGAATTTATTTATAGTTGGCATCCGTTTATCAGTTAATGTTTCGAGTTTCAATCAAAGTCATTCAAGTCACAAAAGTTATTATTTATAAAGGTAAATCTCAAGTAAAGATCCTTTCAATTTTTGTAATATATGTACTAATAATGTAATATTTGAACTCACGAGTTCAAAATTACATAACAAATTCAAGTTATTCGTGCCACAAGTTGACAAGTCCAATACTAATCAGTCTATAACTAACTCCAATAGGTATTCGATTGTAAAGAATTATTATCGCTCGGATACATGTGAATTGCTTTGTATTATGACATAAAAATATCCAGTCTAAATTAATACTCAATTACCAATGACGACTTATAATTGATTATCTGAAAATTTATTCGAATGATTAGTAAAATTCGGTCGCGCAGATAAGTTGGTTCCACCTTTAATCGATTGTCTATAAAATAGACATATATGTGAATTAGTCATCTGTAAATAAGGTGTCTATGAAGTGATTGTCAATTAAATAATACGGACCCATTAAAGCTTTCTCTATTTTCTGATATATTTTAAACGCTCATTATTTATATATGAAAGCATGAATTATTACAAAGAGTTTGTAACCATCAAAGCATTATTGCATTCTACGGAATCACAAAAGGTATACTTAAAGTTTAAATTTTTAAGAGAATCGTTAAATTAAAAATATTTATTACAAATAAATAGATCGCGATGATCATTATAACATAGTTTTACAATATGCTAATGATGGAAATTTACAAGAATATTTGAAAGAAAATTTTACAAGATTACACTGGAAAGATAAACTTCGTATGGCTAAGGGAATAGTGTTTGGTCTTTTGTTCTTACATGACAATGATATCATTCACAGAGACCTTGTAAGCATATTCTATTTTAATATTACATATTCATTAATTAATTTAATCATTAATATTATAGTAATTTTAGTCATTAAATAGCATTCAAAGAATATTTTAATTCATCAAGGACAACCAAAAATTGCAGATTTTGGATTATCCAAACATATAAATGAGTCGTCAATGACTTCGAATTCAAATGTTCATGGAATACTGGCATATATAGAACCTCAATGTATTCGTGATTATAAATATAAACGTGATAAAAAATCAGATGTCTATAGTTTTGGCGTAATCCTTTGGGAAATTTCAAGTGGAAGGCCACCCTTCCAAACCTTTAAACCAGAAATAACTCTCATTCACATATTACAAGAAACTAGGGAAAAGCCTATAGAAGGCACTCCATTTCAATATACAGTATTGAACTTTACAATCAATGCTGGGACATGGATCCTTCTAATCGTCCAGATGCCAAATCAATATTTGAAATTTTGAATCAACTCGCTTCTGAAGAACCTATTCCTAATGGATCCTTTATTAAAAATAAAGAAGTCGCTTCTTTAAATCAAGATCTAAAAGAGCAAGTAAATTCAGATATAGCAACGTCGTCACCACATTATTTACCTGATACAATTAGTTTAATAGACTCAAATGAAGCTGCAACGTCTTTGCCTGACAATAACAATATACTTGAAAATAAAAGAAGACATGCGCATAAATATTTTGATGAAGGCAGATATCTCGAAGCATTAAAACTATATGAAGAAATTCTCGGAAATAGCCAGCATAATGCTGAAGATAAAAAAATTGCTTCAAATTGGTGTCTTAATAGCAAGATTCTAGATTCTAAAAAAATAAAGGAATTGGTTAAAGTACTTTATAAAAATAATATTTTAATTTCTCTAAATCTTGGAGGAAATAGATTTAGGTCAGAAGAAGGAAAAATATTTGCAGAAGCACTTTTCAACAATACTACCCTAACTTCTTTGAATCTTCAAAATAATAAACTTGGTTCAGAAGGAGGAAAAGTATTAGCAAAATTACTTTGCAAGAACAATACTTTGACCTCTTTGAATCTTATTGACAATGATCTTAGATTAGGAGGAGGAATAGCATTAGCAATTGCACTTCGAAAGAATACTATGCTGACTTCTTTGAATCTTCAAAATAATAAACTTGGATTGAAAGGCGGAAATGCATTAGCAAATGCACTTTGCAAAAATAATACTCTAAATCTTAGAGCAAATCAATTTGGACCAGAAGGAGGAAAAACATTAGCAGAGGCACTTTGCAAGAATTCTACTCTCACTTCTTTAGATCTTTACAATAATCAACTAAGGTTAGAAGGTGCAAAAGCATTAGCAGATGCACTTTGCAAAAATAGTACTCTAATTTCTTTAAATCTTGGTTGGATTGAAAGTGAGTTAGGAAATGTGTTAGGAAAAGCGTTAGCAGAATCGTTAGCAAAAGCACTTCGCAAAAACAAAACTCTAACTTCTCTGAATATTGAATATAATGAAATTGGCCCTGATGGAGGAAAAGCATTAGCAAATGCACTTTATGCGAACGCACCTTGACTTCTTTGAATCTTAATAACACTCATATTGGTTCTGAAGGTGGAAAAGCATTGGCAGAAGCACTTTACAAAAATGCTACTCTGACTTTTTGGACCTTGGTAATAATCAACTTGGATCCGAAGGTGGAAAAGCATTGGCAGAAGCACTTTACAAAAATGCTACTCTGACTTTCTTGAACCTTGGTAATAATCAACTTGGATCTGAAGGTGGGAAAGCATTGACAAATGCACTTTGCAAGAACAATACTTTGACTTCTTTAAATCTTAATAATAATAAACTTCGGTTAAAAGGAGGAAAAGCATTAGCAAATGCACTTTATGAAAATACTACACTGATTTCTTTAAATATTAATAATAATGAAATTGGCCCTGATGGAGGAAAAGCATTAGCAAATGCACTTTATGAAAACGTCACCTTGACTTCTTTGAATCTTAATAACACTCATATTGGTTCTGAAGGCGGAAAAGCGTTGGCAGAAGCACTTTACAAAAATGCTACTCTGATTTTCTTGGACCTTGGTAATAATCAACTTGGATCTGAAGCATTGGCAAATGTACTTTGCAAGAACAATGCTTTAACTTCTTTAAATCTCAATAGTAATAAACTTTGAAAAAAAGGAGAAAGAGCATTAGCAAATTCACTTTGTGAAAATACTAAACTAATTTCTTTAAATCTTAATAATAATCAACTTGGATCTAGGGGAGGGAAAGCAATAGCAAACGCGCTTTACAAAAATACTAAGCTGACTTCTTTAGATATTCAATTTAATGAGTTTGATTTAGAAACAAAAGAAAAATTCAAACTCTTAACAAAAATGACTATAATTTTGTAAATTTAACTTATTTTAATGTTTTAAGTAAAAATAGAATTGTGTATTTTCTATACAAATTTATCAATTGTTGAAGTTTTGGAGATTCTTTAAGCAATCTTGGGGAATGGCTAAAGCCATGTAACCACGTGATTTTTTGAAGTTTTAATTAAAATTAGGATTAAGACTAGTTTAGTCAGACCAAGTTGATTATGAGTTTTACATTACCTCCTCTACCTTCTTGTGGAGGTCGGAGGGACGCTTTGGTGTATATTATAGAATTATTTTTGTTCTATTCTTTTTTTTTTTGATAAGAGGGAGAGAGGGGGGCTCGAAAGCAGTTACTTACGTATTTGCACGAGTAACAAACCAAAAATGAAATCAAATTTTGTAAATAAACTAAGTGCGTAAAGATAGAAGTTTAGGGTTAGGACGTTAACATTAGAGGCTATCAATAATAGATTGTTGCTTGTTATATGTAAAATTTCGTTCCCGACATTTTTAATTAGTGCACCAAAGTATGTTTTTATATTTATGCACGTTATAATTTCTGATTCGCACTGCTTTATATTCGATCGAATACTTGAAATTTATAATAACTAATGGTAAAGTTGTTAGACGAAGCCTAGAGGTTTCGCAATTGGCGAAAGGCGAAACCGAAACTTAGTTTCGACTTTGCCAAAAAAAATTCAAAAGACGAAATGGCGAAACTGGCGAAAGGTGACGAAACTGGTGAAAGGTGGCGAAACTGATGAAAGGTAACGAAACAGGTGAAAGGTAATAATAGTGGCAAAAAAAAACTAAGGGAAGTGACAAAAATCAGGGACAAAAAATTAAAATTATATATAAGAACCTGATTTTATATATATTAAAAAATAATCAGATGATAAATGACACTGCCCTAATGTAATTGATAATTTTGTTCTCTGTATCTCATTTCCATATTTGTTTAGCAGTAAGATATTATTTACCTTCTATTTTGGTATCGCCATAGTGATCATTATGGTGCTTCGTAAACTACCCTAAAATTTTGACTACTGATGGTGAGTCAATTTAATTTGACTTCGTGTATACATATCAATATAAATTAGAGTAATCAATATAATTGTGAAATACGTTCTGATTTAAATTATGATATACTACTGTACCCCAAATCTAACGTCTAACCCATCTTTCTACTATTCAATCCATCTTTTCACTACATCTGCTTAATTTTTTAATTTCACAAATTTGTTATAATGTTTTAATCTTACTTTAGTTATATTATTATTATGTATTCTTAGTGGCTTAATACATACAACTATGTGGACATCCAAAATATTATGTATACATTGTTATATAAACTTGATAGAATATGTTATTTGTAGGAAAGTCTATATAAGTTAGATTTAGTATTATATATGCTATGATTATAGCTTTAATGTACAGTATAAAAACTTAGAATGTATATATTGCAGATGAATTTGAATTACAGTACACCCTCGCAAATCTGATAGGCATGGTGAACAACTTTTGTATCAGTTTTGAAGGTAATCAGTCCCCCATCTCTAAACATACACAACTTTAAAATTATAAAATAAGTGCGATAATTATGTTTATCCAATTGAATACTTAATTCTTTAATAACTTGAACTTTAATTAATTTAAAACTTATACTTAAATGAGGTTTTATACTTACTGTTATTTTACAGGTTTCATAAAATGGCAGGACAATGATTATATATTTGAACGATCCACTACATGTCTTTATTATTTTTTCATTTATTCAGTTATTCATATAGTTGTCAACAATTTTTTTAAAGGTTTGAAGTGAAAGAAATAAAAAATAATAAAATACCATAGTTACCCGACATGTAGACCCCTGTGGGCTATAAAAGTATCATACTTATGTATCTGGACATATACATGTGTGCCTAAATTGCTCTTATTACAGCTGTTTTCATTATTTCTAGGACACCTATAAAAAAATTAACTAAAAAAGTTTCAGCCGATAATTTTTTGGCATAATAAATTCAATAAAAATTATATTTTTGAATTCATTCAATTTTAATTTACTGTAATATTAATATAATAATGTGTATATCATAAATTAAATATATTTTTGAGTTCGTTCAATTTTTATTTACTATAATATTGATATAATATCTACGTCTAAATTACATCTTTGTTCTAATTTCAAAAGTTATCATAATAAATATAATACCTCTTTACAAAAATCTGATAATTTCGAGATATGCAATTACTTGCAAATAATAAGCAATATTTAGTGCATTATTAGTACTAAGTTAGCAATTTTAATAATTTATTACAAGATTATTTCATTATCAGCACCTTTAAATACCTAATAAATTAGTTAAATAATGGTAAATTTTGGGCCCTTATTATTACTAAAAAGATTGATAATATTTTGCTAATATTAGAATTGTATCAGCATGATAATTGACAAATATATTTATAAAATTAAAATATAGTAATAAAATGCTAATAATGTGCTTATATTTGCACAAATTTGTATTTTAATAGTACATTATCAGCACCATTAAATTGCTTATATTTAGCAAATTTAATTTTGACAGATTTTTGTAAAGTAATTGTTTAACGCTGTCTAGTATAGGAGGTTGTTTTAATTTATTAAGTCATTCAACAAGTGTTCAACTATACCCATTTCAACATGCTATTTAATATGATAATGTACTACCCATACATATGAATTGTTAGCAACAAATTATATTACTAACTATCTATTTAAAGAAGCAAAATGAAGGCAAATACTACCAGATATCACTAAATATCACATGATAATATCTGATACTGCCTGCCTATATTTCAAAAAAAAATAATAATAATTTACCCAGTTGGTGGTATTGTTATAGTATCATAATATAGTGGATTAACTAAATTATAAGTGCTTGGATCTGATGTAGTACTATTATACCTTCCAACAACGTAGAAAGAGTAACTGTGCTATATAAATTGAAATTAAAAATTATAATTAATAATTATAGATGATAACTATGGACAATAACCATAGATGATAACCATAGATGATAACTATAGATGAAAAATAAATATATACCAAATAGAAAGGATGAATATTGTTAACGAAAACTAATTCAATATCACCATTAGCAGTATCATAAGAGATTATATTCTGATTTGCAGACAAACTTTGTGGACTAATGCCAGAAGTTACTTGATTTAATATAGAGTTACTAAAGTTTGGTTCAAAACTATTTCCATTCATAAAGAAGATTCCACAGCTATTTGAATTTGAGTCATAAGTAATATTTAAAATAAATTGAGTGGCATTTTGTAGTAGAGAATTAGCAACGAGAGGTACTAGGCTAGAATTCAGAATATCAAAACAAGTTTGTTGTTCAGTATCAAAAAACTCAAGAGTAGTTAGAGTGGTATTATTAGCATCTTCATAATGTAATATTCTAGTAGCATTCCAATTAATAGAAGAATTTCAATTTATAGTAGCAAATGTAGTTTGAAAAATATTATATTTTTTGAATTCAACAAGAAATGTAACTAGTTTTTTTATTTATATTAGCTACCTGATTTTAAATTACAGTCTGATCTCAATATAATCACTAGGTTGGAAAACAAAATTTTGGTGATTATAAAAAGTTGTGACTATATGAAGGTCAAAATTTATATGTTTTATATTAGCTTGGTCAAAAAAAATAATGTGATTATAACAAGGTTGTGACTATATCAAGAGTGATTATAACAAGGTTAGACTGTATATATATATTACAGTATTATATCAATTTTATTGAATTTATTATACCGAAAAACTTAACGGCCAAAAAATTTTTCACATGTAATTTTTTCAACATAATAAATTCAATAAAAATTGATATAATATTGTAATATATATGTAATTTAAAATTAGGTGACTAATATAAATAAAAAAATTATGCACAGTTTTTGTTGAATTTAAAAAAAAATAATATTTCTAAACCACATTTGCTAGCAAATTATTGAAAAAAATTTTAGAAGGCCTATCAAATCGAAAAATTGCAAAACACCTAGGTATTGCAAGTCTTCTATAAGTCGGGTTCTTGTGCATTTTCAAAGATATGGTTGTATTGAAAAGCTTTAATCCCTTTCAGGAAAACCACATTCTTTAAACATGAATGATATAAATTATCTTTCAAGTTTTAATGAAAGAAAAACCTGTTTGATACTTGTATAAATTACAATCTGAGCTGGAACTTTGATTGGGATATAATATTAGTTTTATAACAATTTGGAGGGCTATACACTGACTTGGATATATGCACAAAAAGGTAATATTTTATATATTTATACATATTTATTTTATAAACTTATCAAATAAATATTTAAATATATGTATATATTATATCTTACTTTTAAAATGTTTTTTGTATTAATAGCTCCTAATTCAGGTTTCTTCGTGTTAATAGCTCCTAATGCAGATTCCTTTGTATTAATAGCTCTTGATTCAGATTTCTTCATATTAATAATATCTAATTCAGGATCTTTTTCACTATTAATTTCTAAATCAGTTCATACAAGTCAGATAACTCAAAAGTATTTAGAGAATCTTTATTTGTTAGATCTACTGTTTCGCTTTGATTGTATTAATTATAATTTTTAGCATATTTTTGACATATATTAATTAAGTCTTGATTTTTGAAATCTTGACTTTAGTTGAATTTTTAGTCTAATAAATGAATTCTTGATCATATCTAACTTTTTTAATACTAGCATCTATTTGTGTAAAATATTTACTATAAAAGGATTTGATATTCAGAGCCTTGTTTAAATTTCTTGTCAAGTTTTATTGGTTGACAAAAACAATCTTTTCCATAAACCTTCGCACAAATTAAATACGCTAAATATATTAAGCAAGCGTTCAAACAAAATTTTAATAGTATTGACATTACTGCATTATAATAATAAAATTATTTGTAAAACAGTTATTAGCTGAAATTAATTTACTATAGAGATACCCCTCTCCCCTCACCTGAGATATACTATAGCACCAAATCTTCGCTCAGCCAATCAGATTACACTTTAGATTGCACAAATAATCATAAAATATTATTATCATATATATAATAAAACTATATTATATATAGATATATATATCTGAATTTTGTTTGCTAATAATTATAGAATTATTTAAAACCCTATTTAGATTTATAAAACATGTCTAAATAAATTTCTTTTATTATGATACAATTCAATTTATATTTATTAAATCAACGTGATCAGATTGTTATAGAAATGTGATTAACTAACTAGCAACATAACTCATGGCTTCACTTTCAAAAAATATTTACAATCACATTTTCTAAAAAAGCCTCTATTTATAATATAATCTGTTAATTTCATAATTTAGTGAAGTTGGGTATTGTGATGAATTGATCTGACTCAGATATCCAAACAAAACAATTTATACAACAAATCAATAATAAATAAATTGTCAAATTTAATCACAAAGCTATAAGATTTTAATTCATCACAATATCTAATTTTATCAAATATATATTTGTATCTAAATATTAATAAAAAAAGATAAAATTAAAAAGATCATTTACCTTATTTTGCAAATAGCATGATAAATGTATAATACAAATAGATAACAAACCTATGTCAAGTCAGTTGTTTTCCTCACACATATATACAAAGGTATGTAATAGTATAAAAAAATTGGAAATACCTAAAATATTGACATTCGATATCTACAACCACTTACACAAAATGCAACAGTATTTTGCTATACCAAAATATAATAAAAAATCTATCTACAAATATACAGAAATGCAATATCAATATTTTACAAATGCATTTGGATACTATCATATAAACAAAGCAAGAAATCTATTATATCTGAAAAAAATCTATGCACAGAAGCTATGAAAACATAGAAACTTGTTAAAAAAAAAACAAAGGATGAAATTGATAATAAGATTAAAGAATATCTTACCACACCTATTCCTATACAATCTTATGTCTCTTAACTATTTTGTTACTCAAACTAAGCATCAACATCAGTTTATAAAACTTAGTTAGTATCTATACCATCTATTACTATTGTTGTAGATGAAACTGTCTCTAAAAACGCAGCAGCACAAAAAAGATCACTTTCTATAAAAAAAGAAAATTAGTTGAATTGCAAGTGATTTATGAAGCAACCAGCAATCTTCAGCTAAAAAATGACATATTACATCGAATTCTTAATGTAAAACAGATAATTGATAAAGAAACAAAGAAAATTAGTATTTTAAAATGTAATGCGGCCTATTAAGCAAAATCAAATGAAAAAAAATTAAAAAGACTTTATGAAACACCTTTTACCTCAAAACTCCTCAAATATTGCTGCAAAAGCGCATCACCATCCTGCCTTAGTAGCTATTACAAATGTTTCTAGATTAGAAAAAAAAAAACTTGTCAATGAGCACTATTGCCTTGCTTCAATTAAAGGTGTTAAACAATTTGCTGCTATGTTTTCTCATTATTCTGTTATTATCTTGCCGGATGACAAATCAAAGGTTCCACTTGGAATTTTCACTGTTGGCAAAACCTTATAAACAATACAAACTATTAATAAAAATGTTACTCTTGCTGATTATGATTTCCCTATAGTAATTTATCAAAAATTAATTCTCTCAATATATCTTGCTATTGACTCTTCAGATTCTAATGATATATTTCGCAAAGGCCAGTTGGCTATTTTTGTTTGCCCCAATATAATATCAGCACCAGTTCTAATACACATATAGCAGATTTAGTTATACTTACCAACAAAGAATTCTTTAATAATATTTTTAAAAATAATGAACAGATTAAACTAATCTGGGTTCTTCTCATTAATGAGAGGCCCGATGAAAATCCTAGCACCTGAAGAACATTTGTAGATATAGTAAATTGTTTCAATTCCTTAATCTTGACTACCTCATAGTAAGAAACTATGCTCCTAGTCAGTCTGCTTATAACCCAGT
>CAJVPZ010003303.1:0-11187 GCA_910592135.1 Racocetra fulgida | reverse complement strand
TAGGCGTTCCTGTGATTGGTTCTTCACGTAAACCCTCAATAATTTTTAATGGAAGTCTAAACAAAAAGTTACATTGATCAAATGGGGGGCATCCATTACTTGAAATCTCCCACATTAACACACCAATACTGTATACGTCAGATTTCTTATCATAGTGATAATTTAAATCTGCAAGTTTACGAGGATCAATAAAAGGGATTGATCCAAAAGGCCCCTTACTGTTAGTTGTTGCAATTCTATTAAGATCTTTTGAAAGCCCAAAATCTGAAATTTTAACATTTTCATCATGAACAAGAATGTTTAAAGTGTGCTAAATTACAGATAATATGCTTATAAATAACTTGATAATTTTTCAAAGCTTACAGCGATTAAATAATATTAAATGCTTTACCAAATCACGATGTATAATATCGATATTATGAAGATAAGACATTCCTTCAGCTAATTGGCTCGTTAATAGAATTTTTTTGGGCCATTCTAATTTATTGTTTTGTAAATATTTTCGTAAGGTTCCATTATTTACATATCTCATTACAAGATACTGTGTTTTGAAGTCTGTTGTATTTTATAATAAAGCTTTAAATCAAAATTTAGATAATTGCTAAAACTATGAGAATGCATAATTATAAATAGCTTACCGAAACTAATTCCATAAAATTTAACAATTCGCACATGGCTAGACCTACTGAGTTTTTGTAACTAAAAATACCATTATATTTTAGAAAGCCGATAAATAACAGATATTATCTAGATATCTAAATAATATACCTCATTTCTGAAAACATTCTGGGCCATTTCATCTGTTTCTAAATCTATTTCCTTAATTGCCACATCACCTAACGAGCGAGATTTTGCTCGGTACACTGTTCCAAAACCTCCGCGTCCTAATTTTTCCTCGATTGTTAAGCTATCATAAGATAAGGTATGTACTCTAAGCCAGTTCTCACGGCTAAGTCGTTTAAAACATAAGTAAAAAGGGCAAATAAGTGACATTTAATGACGATGATAAATTACATGCATGATTTTATGAATAAAAATTATATTTACTCTCTGGTAATTTGATTTGCAAGTGAAAAATAGAGATAACTTAATAGAGAAGTCTATTTGACGATGAAATGTGTACATTATTTTATGAATAAACTACTGTATATACATACTCTCTGTAATTTAAAATAAAGAATAAAGAAGCAATATTTAATAAAGAGCACTAAAAGTTATTAGAAAAGATGGCGATTCAATTTTAACAAAACTTGTACACACTTGGCAGGAACTTCACTAGTTTGTGTTTCTAGTCCGACTGAAGACATTAGATATTCCTAAAATAAATAGTTAAACGGTATATTATTTTCACCAAGAAAAATGGATGTCCTTTTTAAATTTTTAATTTAGTCTACCATATATTTGTTCAACTCTTTAAAATTATCGGTGATAAGAAAAACTTCAGTTCTATTCGGATGTTCAGCAACCCAACAAGTGTTGAGTGCTATTAAATGATCTTGCTGGAAATCAGATCTTATCTCGTGCACATATACTTCTTGTGGGTCCGATTTGGAATCAATAGCATCATTCTTCTTTTCAAACAATGCGGGCAGTCGTTCGGTTTCAACATATGCGCTAGCAGACGTTCCGGAAGAAATACTTTTATTATCTAAAATAAACCTTTTACCTTCTATAAAATCAGCATCACTCCAAGAATTTGGCTTATTACTACTTCTATTAATACTTATGAGCACAAAAATTTGAATATTGTTGGTATCTTTTCTCATAACCTCATGTTCATTTTTCAGATCTTTTATTTAAAGAGAATTTTTTGAACTATTTATTATATCGGGAGTTGCTGTATATTAAAGTACAATTTTAAGGTTAATGTTTGAAAAATAATATTCTTACCTGGGCCTTTTTCTAGCCTTTTTCTCAAAATTCTTCTCAAAATTTTTCCTGATGGTGTTTTTGGTATTTGATTAATAAAATAGACCCCACCTCTTAATTTCTTATGTGGTGCTACTTTATCATTTATATATTTTTGTATTTCACTTTTTAACTCCAGTGTTTTTTTATGATCTGGTTTTTTTACAATGTAAGCAGTTGGATGTTCTGTTAAATTTTGTTCGGAATAATGTCCTATAACTGCTACATCGGCTACCGCAGGATGAGTAAGCAAAATTTCTTCGAGTTCGACTGGAGACACTAGGTATTCCTAAAATAAATAGTTATTATAAATTTTATCTTATTTTCATCAAGAATAATGGATATGCATTTTAAAATTTTTAATATATTGCTCTACCTTATATTTTATCAACTCTTTAACACGATCGGTGATGAACAAATTCCCTGTTTGTTTTTTTTTCCAAAAAAATCACTTCATTAAGAACCAATAATTAAACAAATACATTAAAAAATTTGATAATGATATAATATCAATTACCATTATTATCTATACGTGCGATATCTCCAGTATGGAAAAATCCATATTCATCAAAGGAGACTTTTGTTGCTTCATCATCATTAAAATATCTCTATTTACAAAAACTTATTACAATTATAATATATTAGAGTTAACTGTCAAGAATTAACTGTCAAGAATTACCTTCATGACATTTGGACCACGAATACATATTTCTCCTTCATTAGGCCCTAATTTGGAAAGTTAAACCTGAATTTAATATATATACTCTTGATATTAAACACGAATACAAAACATATTGATTACCAAGCCCTTTTATCGGCACTATCTTGGCTTCTATATTCGGAAGGAGGCCACCAATTGATCCTGTGGAATAATTGTACAGACGGAATGTCTAAAAGGCAGCAGAAAGTCATCACAATCCGGTTTTAACAATTATCAAATACCTGCAAAAATGTTATTTGAACCATATAGATGGGTTATTTGTAATGTTTCAGTAAGCCCTAATAATAATAATAATAATAATAATAATAATAATATTGCTGTTAGTTATAAATTGATTTCAGATTAAAGATTAGTGATGGGTTTTGTAAGTTATCGGTACGGTTATAATCGGTCAAATGACCGGTCATAGCGTAATTGTACCCACATCCTTAACTTATAATTAGGGATGGGTTCAGCTACAGTTATAGCTAATCGGTCTGAGACTTTTAACCTACTGTTTAGCAGTGCTGTACATCTGAAATCAACTAGCTAATAATTGACAATAGCCGATTGTAACCGACCGAACCCATCCCTATTAAAAATAACTCATTATACAAAATACCGTATAATTGTTTAATTGGTATTTTAAGAATTTCAGAAAATTTTTCATTCGACTCTTTGCTTAATGGAGATGCACCACTGCAAATCATTCTTAAACTAGAGATATAGTTTTTAACTATAGGATTCGTAGCAAATTTAAGTATCGTTTGCGGAATGACATGAGCGTAACTAATCTTATAGTTTTGAATACAATCACAAAGTTTTTTTATATCGGTATCGAGTTTGGGAATAACGACAGTTGTGCCACCCTTTAAATTAATTGATATAAAAACATGCATTAATTATATAAAAAACCAAACCAAATAACGTTTAGAAACTTACTATAATGACAGTCAAAAACACAAGAACGAACAATCCATAGATGTGGGAAAAAGGCTGTAGTAGAACTGATTATTTCAGAAAGTTTAACTTTTCTAATAGATTAATTCTTGTAAAAATACTCACCAACCCTCCCATAAAAATGTCATCCTTTCCAAAATCATCCACTGCCATAAGCTGTGCCGCATTTGCAACGATATTTGTATGTGTAATTTCTACGCCTTTTTGTTCTCCAACAGTTCCAGAACTGTAACATAGGATGGCAGTAGTCGTTCTAGCTTCTTCTGATGTATATGAAACAGGCACAATTTCATGATCGCCGATTAGTGAACGGTAATTTTGAAGTCTATTGAATTCTTTTTCTCCAAAGAAAAAAATTTTAGTTTTTGGAATATTAGCCTTTTCTGCTGCTTTAAAAACGACATCATAATATTCTGGATGTGCGAATATTGTAGATGCGCCAGAATCAGTCAATCGGGATGCAAGTTCGTCCACTTTACACAAAGGATTAGATGGGAACACTATGCCTCCTAATAAATAAAAAGACAAGATATTTATGAGATCACGATTATAAATAATAAACCGAAAAATTTCAAACTGCAAATAATTAGAATTTACCGGCCGCAATTGCACCAAACACCACAGTATGGTAATCCACCTATTTCACATAAATATTATTCAATTTAATAAGCAAGTTATCTTTTGAAGATATTAATAACAGGAATGAAAATCCATGGTACTGTATTATTTTTAGTGATGTTAACTTATTAAAATAATTTGGTACGGCATTATATATTTTAACGGTAATAAGTTTTGTATTATTTAAAACTCGGTAACATGCATAACTTATTTAAACTACGATAAAAGCATTATTATTACATCTATCAAGATATTAAATAAATAGATTGCTAATAATTTCAAATGATATGACCGTCATAATATAAGCCTTTAACGCAATTTTTTCAAATTCATTTTAAACCATGCTGGTTTAATTACGATATATTGCAATTTTGTAATTATCAAACAATGGTATTTTTGTAAAATTCATTAAGTTGACATCGTTAGCACCGTTGGCATCACTAATTATTTACCTGATTATGTGAACAAATTGCTAAAACATCGCCACGTTTAAATCCGATTGATTGTAATCCAGCAGCTAGTTTTGTGGAATTACTTTTTAATTCGCCGAAGGTCACTTTCTTATCAGTAATCCCATCAACCAATATTACTTTATCATCAGAAATTCTATTCAGATTACTAGTTACATACTGATAAATTCCAACACCAGGAATGTCGACATCTGGATAATTTGACTTTAAAAAAATATTCATTGCAAAAAACAAAAAAAAAAACTCCACAAAAAACTCGCAACCTTTTGCTTATGTCATGTTTAATCACAATTGTCATGTTTGATCACAATCATTATCGTTAAAAAATCCGGTTGGTCCGGAAAATATATACTATTAGGGTTAGAAATATATCTTTAATATAAAAGAGTTATTGCTGATAGGTGCCGCCTAATTATATTACCGTTACCTGTCTAATAAGGAAATACTAACCCTAAAAAGGAAAAGATTATAAGTTAATCTAGTGCAGATATAATTAGACGAAATTTTTCCGAATGATGGCGAAAGACGAAACCTAATATCAAAAAAAACAAAATGACGAATCCTAAACTCAAAAAACCATTGACGAATTCTAAAATCAAATGATAAAACTTAGTAGACTCCCACTAAACAAAAATAACGACTGCATAACAATCTGCACAAACAAAACTATTAGTAAAAATAAAGCTATGACTTCATATATTTTTTTTAAAAAAAACATTAATATTTGAAGCTTTCTAATATTTGAAGCTTTCTATATAATTCTGGAGATGCTAGTAGCTTGTATATTTAATTTTAAAAAGCCAAATACAGGAATTGTTAGAATTAAATAAAGGATTATCAAACTTGAATAGGTGGTTGTTGAGAACTATTGATTGAAAACTAACAAAAATTGATCAAAGTTTTGGCATCAGTAAAAAAAAAAAAAAAAAAAACTGCGACTAAATTTTTTTCATTTAACTGATACAGTGAAGTCTCTATAAATGCACCTTCTATAAATGCACACCCTCTCTAAATGCACGTTCAACCTCTGGCCCAAACATATGCATAGCTTTTATAAATGCACTTTTTCTTATTGTTCTCTAAATGCATGTTAAAGTTCAGTTCCAAGAGTGTGTATTTATGGGGTTTCATTGTAATTCTTAACAACTATCTATCCAAATTCAATACTTTTTTTATTTTCATTCTACATACCAGCAGGATTAAATAAAAAAAACTTTTCTCGAATTTCGATAGGTGGTTGTTGAGAAGTCCTCATTTAAAGTTTTAACAACCATTTGTCGAAATTCGATGAAAATTTTTTTATTTTAATTCTGCGAGTATACAAAATAAAAATCAAATTCGATAATCTTTTTTATTTTAATTCTACATATTCGCAGAATTAAAATAATAAAATTTTCATTATATTTGCATAGATGGTTATTGAGAAATTTTCATTTAAAATTTAAAACCCGTAATCGTAGCCATATTTCATTGGTTCTTTAAATGAGTTTTCTCGATAACTACCAGGCCAAACTTAATGAAGCTTCTTTAATTTCAATTCTATAAACTTATAAAATTAAAATAAAAAAATATTAAATTCGTTAAGAAACCTTTGCTAGAAGATATAAAAAAAAGATCATCACATGTTGTTTATTCCATCCCCTTTTTTTGATTTGTATCACTTACTTCCAACCTACTCATTACACATATAATATATGGACTTTCTAAGCCTAGTGTGATTTATAAAATTTGATCTAACCCCCTTTCTTTCTTTTTGATATATATTTTGCCAAGCCAATCGGCGATGTAACTTATAAATGAACAATCGTGAATTGAACTTTAAAGGATTTTTTGTTTTTTTTTTTTTTGCAATGGGTATTTTTTTAAAATCAAATTATCCAAATGTCAACATTTCCAGTATTAGAATTTATCAGTATGTAACTAGTAATCCGAATGGAATGTCTGATAATAAAGTAATATTAGTTGATGGGATTAATGATAAGAAGGTGACCTTTGGCAAATTAAAAAGTAATTCCAAAAAACTAGCTGCTCGATTAGCAATTTGTTCACATAATCAGGTAAATAATTAGCGATGCTAACGATGCCAACTTAATTGGCTTTACAAAAATATTATTTGATAATTACAAACTTGCAATATATCATACTTAAATATCATGACGGACATGTCTTTTGAAATTATTAGCAATTTATTTATTAATATCTTGATGATAGATGTTAATGGTAATGTTTTTATCGTAGTTCAAATAACTTCTTATGCATGTTACCGAGTTTTAAATAATACAAAAACTATTAGCGTTAAAAATATATATAATACTATACCAAATTAATTTAATTGACATCGCTATAAATAATACAGTTACTATGGATTTTTATTCCTATTATTAATATTCTTCAAAAGATAACTTGCTTATTAACTTGAATAATATTAATGATGAAATAGGTAGATTACCATACTGCGGTGTTTGGTGCAATTGTGGCCGGTAAATTCTAATTATTTGCAGTTTGAAACTTTACGGTTAGTTATTTATAATCGTGATCTCATATAAATATCTTGTCTTTTTATTTATTAGGAGGTATAGTGTTCCCATCTAATCCTTTGTGTAAAGTGGACAAACTTGCATCAGATTGACTGAGTCTGGCGCATCTACGATATTCTCACATCCAGAATATTATGATGTCGTTTTTAAAGCAGCAGAAAAGGCTAATATTCCAAAATCTAAAATTTTTCTCTTTGGAGTGGATGATTTTGGGAAGGATGCTATTTTTATGGGAGAGTTAGTGAGTATTTTTACGTAGAGAATTAATCTATTAGAAAAATTAAAAAATCTGAAATAAACCGTTCTACTAAACCCTTTTCACATATCTATGAAATGTTCGTTCTAAATGCAATTAATTTTAAAGGGTGGAACTACCGTCATTATTCCCAAGCTCGATACCGATATAAAAAAAATTTGTGTTTGTATTCAAAACTATAAGATTAGTTACGCTCATGTCATTCCGCAAACCATACTTAAATTTGCTGCGAATCCTATTGTTAAAAACTATATCCCGAGTTTAATAAAGTTTTTCGGTGGTGCAGCTTCACTAAGCAAAGAGTTGAGTGAAAATTTTATAAAATTCTTAAACTACCAATTAAACAAGAATATGGTATTTTGTATAATGAGTTATCTTCAATAGGGATGGGCTCGGTCGGTTACTGTCAATTATTATCTCATTGATTTCAGATATACAGCACTACTAAACAGTAGGTTAAAAGTCTCTGACCGATTAGCTATAACTGTAGCCGAACTCATCCCAAATTATGAGTTAAGGATGTGGGTTCAATTATGCTATGACCGGTCATTTGACCGGTTATAACCGTGCCGATAACCGAGTATGACAGATCTCATCCTTAATGTTTAATCTGAAAACAATTTATAACTAACAGCAATATTATTATTATTAAGGCTTACTGAAACATTACAAGTAATCCATCTGTATGGTTCAAATAACATTTTTGCAGGTATTTAATAATTGTTAAAAAAGGATTGTTGACTTTTTGTTGCCTTTTAGACATTCAGTATGTACAATTATTCCAAAGGATCAATTGGTGGTCTCCTTCCGAATATAGAAGCCAAGATAGTGCCGGTAAAAGGGCTTGGTAATCAATATTTTTTGAATTCATGTTACTTTTGTTAAATATATTTGTTTAATTATTGATTTTTAATGAAATTATTTTTTTACAAAAAATCAGGGAATTTATTTATTACCGATCGTGTTAAAGAGTTGATTAAATATAAGGTAGAGTACTATATTAAAAGTTTAAAAAAGTATACAGTCAGACCTCTCTATAGTCACCTCCTCTATATTCTCATTTGCTTATAATCACATAAATTTTTAAAACCAACTTACATAACACATAATAAACTTTAACCTCTATCTAAGCACAAACTCTCTATAAGCACCAAGTTCTTCAAACCAAGGGTTGTGACTATAGAGAGGTTTTACTGTATCCAATATTCTTGATGGCAATAATATACCATTTGACTATTCATTTTAGGAAAACTTAGTGTCTCCAGTCGAACTTGAAGAAATTTTGCTTAATCATCCAGCGGTAGCCGATGTAGCAGTTATAGGACATTATTCAGAACAAAATTTAACAAAACATTCAGCTGTTTACATTGTAACAAAACCAGACCACAAAAAAACACTGGAGTTAAAAAGTGAAATACAAAAATATATAAATGATAAAGTAGCACCACATAAGGATTTAAGAGGGGGGGGGGGTCTATTTTATTAATCAAATACCAAAAACTCCATCAGGAAAAATTTTGAGAAGAATTTTGAGAAAAAAGATAGAGAAAGGTCCAGGTAAGAATGTTATTTTTCAAACATTAGTCTTAAAATTGTGCTTTAATATACAGTGACTCCCGATATAACAAATAGTTCAAAAATATACATACTCTTTAAATAAAAAGATCTGAAAAATGAACATAAGACTATGGAAAAAAAATACCAACAATATTCAAATTTTTGTGCCCATACGTGTCTATAGAAGTAGTGATGCTGATTTTATAGAAGTTAAAAAGGTTATTTTAGATCATAAAAATATTTCTTCTGGAACGTCTACTAGCGAAACCGAGCGACTGCCCGCATTGTTTGAAAAGAAGAAAGATGCCATTGATCTAAAATTGGACCCACAAGAGGTGTACGTGTACGAGATAGGACCCGATTTTAACCAAGATCATTTAGTAGCACTCAAAACTTGTTGGGTTGCTGAACATCCGAATAGAACTGAAGTTTTTTTTATCACCGATAATGTTAAAGAGTTGAACAAATATATGGTAAAATACTAAATTAAAATTTTAAAAAGCACATCCATTTTTCTTTGTGAAAATAATATACCGTTTGACTATTTATTTTAGGAATACCTAGTGTCTTCAGTCGGACTAGAAAAAATTTTGATTACTCATCCCACGGTAGCCAATGCAGAGGTTATAGAACAAAATTTAACAGAACGTCCAACTGCTTACATTGTAAGAGAAATTTTAAGAATTTTTACAGAAATAACAGAGAAAGGTCTAGGTAGGAATATTATTTCTCAAACATTAGTCTTAAAATTGTACTTTAATATACAGTGATTCCCGATATAACGGAATCAAATTGATTATGACTTTATTATCAGTTTTCTTTTAAAAATTATAGTACATTATTTATTCATTTAAAACTAATTAAAACTTCTACTTTTGAAGCATTACCTGAATTGAATTCACAAACTAGTGAAGTTCTTGCCAAGTGAGTATAAGTTTTGTTAAAATTGAACCGCCATTTTTTCTAATTACTTTAGTGCTCTTTATTAAATATTGCTTCTTTGTTCTTTATTTTAAATTACAGGGAGTGAGTATATAGTTTATTCATAAAATAATGTACATATTTCATCGTCAAATAGACTTCTTTATTAAGTTATCTACATTTTTCACTTGAATATCAAATTGCCAGAGAGTAAATATGGTTTATTCAGAAAATCATGAGCGTAATTTATCATCGCCATTAAATGTTGCTCCTTTGTCTTTTTCATTTATGTTTTAAATGACGTAGCCACGAGAACCAGCTTAAAGAGTATATCATGATTGAAATATTTTATGATTATTTGACAATCGGGGAAAGATTAGGACGTGGAGCTTTTGGAACAGTGTACCAGGCAAACTCTCGCTCGTTAGGTGACGTGGCCATGAAGGAAATAGATTCAAAAATGGATGAAAAGTCTCAAAAGGGTTTTAGAAATGAGGTATATTATTTAGATATTTAGATAATATTTGTTATTTATCGGCTTTCTAAGATTAATGGCATTTTTAGGTAAAAATACACTATAAGTCTAACCATGAGCGAATTATTAAATTTTATGGAAATGGTTTCAGTAAGCTATCTATAATTATAAATTATCATAATTTTAGAAATTATCAAATTTTGATTTTAAACTTTATTATAAAACACAACAGACTTCAAAACCAAAACGCGATATCTTGTAATGGAATATGCAAATAATGGGAATTTACGAGAATATCTACAAAACAAATTAGAATGGTCAAAAAAAATTCAAATAGCAAGTCAAATAGCTGAAGGAATGTCTTATCTTCATAAAATAAATATTATACATTGTGATTTGGTAAAGTATTTAATTTGATAAGCTTTGAAAAGTTATTTATCAAGTTATTTATAAGCATATTATCTGTTCTGTAATTTAGCACACTTTGAACATTCTTGTTCATGATGGAAATGTTAAAATTTCGGATTTTGGGCTTTCAAAAGATCTTAATAGAATTTCAACAACTAGTAGTAAGGGAGATTTTGGAGTAATCCCTTTTATTGATCCTCGCAAACTTGAAGATTTAAATTATCACTATAATAAGAAATCTGACGTATACAGTATTGGTGTGTTAATGTGGGAGATTTCAAGTAATGGATGCCCACCATTTGATCAAAGTAACGTTTTTGGACTTCCATTAGAAATTATTAATGGTTTACGTGAAAACCCAATCACAGGAACACCTG
>CAJVPZ010003302.1:0-11187 GCA_910592135.1 Racocetra fulgida | reverse complement strand
CGGGGAATGTCGGATCTATAATTTAGATAGTTTAAATGTATGTATATATATATGCTTTGATCTAATAAAGATACCGGTGAGGCTGCCAACATATAAAAAAAAAAAAAAAAAAAAAATAATCATTCTTCAGTTTACTAAAAGCATTAATTAAACTTTTTTTTAACTGTTAGCAGCTTTGCTAATATCTTTATTAGATTAAAATATATTTATTATATATTTAATTATCTAAGCTATAAATTTAATATTTTTTAGCTATTCTGAAAGGTATCCAAAAATAGGCTTATAGCATTTTTTACAAAAATGAGTTAGCTATACTATTATATAAATCAGATGTTCTTCTATATAATTTGATATTTAAAATATTAATTTATATAATAAAATTTGTTTTGATGCCTACTTTTTTAAATATCCATATACAATTAAATATGATTTAAAATTAGAATTTAGAAATCTAGTTGTCAATCCTTGCTGTGGAGTTATAGAGAAGGATTTATGTAATTGGCTAATTTATGTTGATCTAATAGATTATATTAATAATAGATCATCATTATTATTATTATACTAAATTTGAAATATGATTTTTTCAAAAAAGAAAAAAGCTATAAGCACTCTTTTAGTTAAACGATTTCCATATTAGTTAGGCTTTTATTTATAGCTATACCAAACTAGCTAGCAAAGTTATATCAAAATAACTTTCGATTTTTAATAAAATTTTTATAATATTTTTATTATTTTTTTTTATTTTGAATTTGCAAGAATACTACTTTAACTTCTTTAGATCTTAAAAAGAACAATTGCTATATATATAATAAGATTATATACAGATTTATATTAAGATGATATTAATTTTTAACTATCTATTATATCTTGTACAACTATCTAAGTGTAGCAAATCACCTCTTAATTTTCTATTTATAAACTAATTTAAGACTAGCTACTATTAGTTATAGAAGGAAAAAGAAGAGATCCAAATTTTTTATAATATTAAACTAAATATTTTTCTTTTTTTTCTATATCTTTCTCTTTATCTTTTTTAACTTTTTTTTTTTTAACTTTTTTTTGATTTGTTCTTGACTTTATCTACTTTCTTTTATAATTAGCTTTGTCTTTTTTATACTAATACTTGCTTTTTTATTCTTAGTTTTTTTGCTTTTGTATTTATTTTATTTTTTTTTCTTATTTATTAATATATATGTATCTTTGTTTATATTTTTATAAAAATAATTCTATATGAGAGTGTGGCAACTTAGTGTAGTTAATAAGTTGTCACACTCCCAAGCAGCAAAACAAGAGTTTGAATCTCACTGGTGATAAAATTTGAATTTATGAACTGTGTTATGATAAAACTATATAACATATCAATCAGATAAGCACTTGTGACTTTGGTTGTACCAGCTTGTACTAGGTAGTTACAAAATGTTAGTGTAATGTATAAGTTATACAAAATCTGAGTAAAGAGATAGCACAGATCTTTGATAGACTATATAAAAAATTATTATCTGGTGAATCAGATACTAGCAGTAAACTGAATAAAAATCAAGTATTTAGCAAGTACTACACCAATCAGGCTGCTGAAAAATCAGAGGATAAAAGATTCATTCAGAATACTAGAGGATGCCTACTAGGCCATATGAATTAGAAGTTTAGAGCACTATTAGTTAGTATCAAAGTACTGTTAATAGTTTGCAAAGTGTGTACTGGAGTTTGGATAAACTTTGCAAGGGCACAGAGTAGATAACAATAGCAAAAATAAAAAGCTACAAGTACTTGTCCATGACTTAGCTATAAGTTACCAAAAACCTAGGTAATATATATGTGGGATATAAACCACTCTAATAGATTTACTATGAGGATA
Organism: Racocetra fulgida; assembly: GCA_910592135.1. Classification (NCBI taxonomy): domain Eukaryota; kingdom Fungi; phylum Glomeromycota; class Glomeromycetes; order Diversisporales; family Gigasporaceae; genus Racocetra; species Racocetra fulgida. The sequence goes on along the minus strand of CAJVPZ010003302.1, from coordinate 9,332 downwards.
AAATAGTTTTAAAGGGCCTTATAATAGTAGGTTATAAATATAGCATCTAGTATAGAACTTAGTAATAGACAAACTACTTAAATTAGATACTTAAAAGGTGCAGATATGGCTAGAATATATCTTTGTTAATGTAATAAAGTCAGGGTAGCTATGTAGTTGCCCTAGCATTTGATCCAAAGTTTAATAAAATGTGTTAGACCCCAAAGTGGTCACTTTAACATTAAAAAAAAATAAATAAAAATAATTCTATATCAAATTTATTACTTTATCTAAGTAGTTTTTAACTTTTAAAATTTTATTACTTCAAAATTTTTCTTATAATCTATTCTTTAATTAGTTTTTGAATATATCAACTTTATTTCAATTTTTTTCTTTTAATGAGTCTTACATAGTATTTTTAAGCTATAATTTATTAAAACAGCTATAGGTTTCTTTTGATAAGACTGCTTATATTAAATTTAATATTAGCTATTTTATTTTTTCTATTTTTTTCATATTTTTTACATATAGTTAAGTGTTTCTAGTCTTTTTCTTCACTCTTTATACATGTTATACAAGTTAAATTATTATATAAATCTAGTCTTTTATTTGCTAGTATCTTTAGTATTAAAAGCTTTTTATATAAATATTTAACTACATGTCACTCTGATTATACCGACATCTGGATATAACAACATCATAGTAAAATCTTTCTATATTGACATTTTTTTCAAAATTTTAATATAAAATGTCAGTATAACTCATTGTATTGACATTTTGAATTTGTTTATTAATAACTCAAAAATGTCAATATAATCAGAGTGACATGTAGTACTTTTAAATTTTTATTTTTTTTTGAATTTATATATTTGATTTTACTTTGGCTTCTGATTTTATTTTATAAATATGTTAATATTAGATTTGTATTTTGTTATTAGATTGTATTTTTTTATTATTAATAAGAATTTCTATTATATTTTGTTTTGAGTTTAAAGATTATTTGTAAAAATTCTCTAATAAGAGCTTTTACTATTATTTAAAAATATTTTATCAAGTCATAATTTTCTTCTTTTAACTAATATTTTACTAATTGTTTTAATTTTTTCTCTAAATTTTGCTATTATTACTATGTTATCTGTATAGATCTTGATCTTTCTTTTTCCAAACATCAGAAAACTTTTTTTTAGGGTATATATTGATTGCAATCCCCTAGTTTCTCATCAATATACATCATCCCTGCTGGGTTATATCAATTATAATATATAATGATATATAGCAAAAATTCATTAAATTTTGTCAAACTTTGACATAGATTTTCTTGATAACTATCAATTGAAATTAGTTGAAATTTTTACTATAGATAATAATTGTATTCAACTATAATATATAAAATTTTATCCAATTATAATCACTAGTTCACAAAAAATCGCTTGTATATGATAGATAATTTTTTTAAAAAATTATTTATCATATACAAGCGATTTCTTGTGAACTAGTGATTATAATTGGATGAAAATTTTATATATTATAGTTGAATACAATTATTATCTATAGTAAAAATTTTAACTAATTTCAATTAATAGTTATCAAGAAAATCCATATCAAAATTTGATAAAATTTAACGAATTTTATAATCATTAATAATCGATAACGATATATATTGTTATATAACTATAATCGATATATATTGTTAGTGATATAAATCGATATATAGCTAATAATCAATATATATCGTATAAAAAAATCGATAATCAATGACCCTGCTAGTAGCAATCGATGCAAATCTTCAAAAAAAATTTTCCAATGAATATAATAAAAATTATATATTAGATTCTTAGCAGTTTTGATTTTGTTAAAGATTAATTTTTTGCTTTAAAATATAAGTATCTAGCTTGCTTTTATTTTGTCTAATTCTGACTAGAATAATATTCTATTATTTCTTAAAAATCTATTAATATAGAAAATAAACTGAATTAAGGAACTTTTTAAATTTTAAATTTTTTTCTATTAGATAATTCTGTATAATTAGACTGGTATTTTATTTTTTAAAAAAATATTTTTTTTGAGCTTTATGGAACTTGATGGTGAGATAAGAAATTTGTGGGTCAAAAGTCTTTATATATATAGTTTTTTTTTTCGAGAACCCGTTAATTGGAAAATTTAATTGTATTGTTTATATATAAATGGACGAAAATGAAAAGTATATTTAAATAAATTTAATATAAAATTTTATAATTTTTCAATACTCATGTATTGTTAACATATATTTGAATGATCATAGGTGAAAATAAAGTCGTAAGATTTTTTTCCTTAAGAACAAAAAAAGATATAAAGATAAGAAAAAAAAAATAAGGTGAAATGAGATTGAAAAATATTATGTAATTTATGGGACGTAAATCATAAAAATTCGGAGTACTATAAAAGTTCATTAATAATGTCATTAAACAAAGGAACCAATATATATACTTTTAACAATAACAAGGACGTCATGAATAAAGATTTATAAACGGGTTCATGAAAGATCAGAGGCGGAGACTGGAGCGGTCTCACCAATGCTCAAAAAGCAAAAGGCAAAGTTCGAACGTGGGAGGTGACTCCTTTTTATAACAAATTATTAAAAAAATTTTTTTTATAAACTAATATAAATTGATTTAAACCAACTTTTTTTATAATGGTTTTCCTCTTTCAGTTTAAAATCGGTCGTCAATTATCCTTATGGTTGTCCTACACCACTTTACTCACGCACATTTACTTTACTTGTTGAGGAAAAAGATTTTATTATTTTGTTGATTTTCTTTCTACATGAAAAACAGTCGTTGGCCTGTCAATCGTTACTCTAAAAAAAATGACAGTTTTCATAGGAGTTTATATTATAAGATATTATAAGATAGATAAATAAATAAAATGAATAAATAAACGAATAAAATAAATAAATACATAAATAAATAAATAAAATATGTATAATTGAAAGAATACCTGCGATGTAAAAAATTGAAAAGATTACTCTAAATATTCTTATTCCATTAAATAACATGCAGGTACTATAAATTGTACTTGAAATAAATGTCCGACTTTAATACACACCTAAGTACACACTAAGTACACACTAAGTACACACTAAGTACACACTAAGTACACACTAAATACACACTAAATACACATTTAAGTATACACTAACTACACTAAAAAAAAAAAAATTTTTTTTTTCTAAACGCATTTATACATACAGTATATTATTAATTTTAATTAATGAACTTCAGTCAATGCTATTTATAAATAAAATATATGTATATTATATATTTGATTATTCTATTCGATTATTCTATTCGATTATTCAAGTTTATACTCAAATTAATATATTCAAGTTTATACTCAAATTAATATATATTCAATTATTCGATTATTCAGCCGCAGGAATAAGTGTGTGTATTAGTATTGATATTCTTGGCATTTCTATAGCCTGTCTGACACCATCCAGGGTAATCACATTGTAGTTATTAATTATGACACGTATGCGGATTTCACAATAAATTATATTCATGAAAAATTTAAAAGAATAGCAAATACAAGACCCACCGCCACACATTCATAACTGAGAAGGAATGGCGTTTTGTAACTAAAGTAACTATTATATTGTTTATAGACATGCGCATGGTTGTACTACATGGAAAAAGAGATCTTGACTCTATCTATACTCATCTGCATCAATTACTATTGATCTGGAGGCCACTAGCCTTCATTAATCCGGTGCATAAAAATAAGGAAACTATTATGTGAACAATTTTCGGCGTTTTTACATATGTACATAGCATTTTTTTTCTTGAAAACACTATAATTTCGACCCAGGGTCCTTAAAATATCATTCTCCACGTCTCATACATTCATACATTTATACATTTGTACATTCGTAGACCTATCTATACATCTATACATCTATACATCTCAAGAATTTCAAGAATTTTTTTTTTTCGCCAATAATAAAATCAAAAAAAAATCAAAAAGAATTAATCATCACATTGTTCGAATTGTCTGGTTTTTTTTTTTTTTTTTATTGTAACTTTTTCGCCGCAAAAATTGACTCAGATATTAACTCAAAAATATTGACTCAAAAATATTGGCTGGTTCCAGAGTCAAAGGTCCCATCACTTAATAATTCTTGATATGACGGGTATTAACGGGTATTGGTGTATTGATCAATGTTGGATATCATTGAGGTAAATCACCTATTGTCTTTCAAGAATTGATATTATATGAGGTCCCGTGATGGATCGGGTCTTGACAAATAAATTCATTATGTACAATATAATAGCCGGACTCTCGGAATACGGTAAAAATTAACAAACAAAAAAAAAGACTGCATTTCCAAAAAAAATAGAAACAAGTCTCAAACAAAAAAGAATTATTGCCTTATCGTTATTTGTCGGTTATTTTTATTTTTAAACACCGTTTTCAGTTTTTTAATATATAATATTTCTTTTAACTTTCATTGTACTTATGCACAGCCGATGTTGGTTATGTCCGTCATTTTTCCTCAAATCCTACGTATGTTCCTCAATACTAAGTATGCACGCTACGTTCGTACTTACCTTCTGACTAATATTTAACAAAGCTTTTGCTTATAATTGGGAACTAATGAATGCATGTACAATGCACATTTCTTGTTAATAATATCATTTCCTGGGTACTTTCCTTTCCAGTTCCTGTAAACCAATTTACTAAAGATGTGCTCTACTATCTTATTACCTAATTCTCGTAGTATTAGATAATCTAATAAATATATTTATATGTTGTCCTACCTTTTTCGGTATAATTTGTTTCATTAATATTAATTAATTGAATTATAACGTGCTCAATTTTGGGGATGAAACTTGCATTTTCTAACTTTCCTTTCTTTTTCTTTTTAAATTCGGGTCCGATCAGGCGTGTGCTTATTGTTTTTTTTTGTTTTGGAAGGTGTACGGATTTTCTTTACAATCTTCAAAGGTGATACTTTGTTGCATTTAATATTTAATATTTTTATTTATCCGTATTTGCAAATTATTTCATTTATCATATTGTTGTCTTATTGTTCCCTTTATTATAATTATCTTCAATTATCTATATTATCTTATTCTAGTTCTGTTTCATTCCTTCTCCTTATTAAGTTTCTTTCTTAAAATATTTATTTGATATTTGCGTGAATCATTTCGAATTAAGACTAGATCAAGATTTTAAGGGTGGTCAGTGTGTGTAATTACGGAAAATTTACGTATTATTAAAAATTTTACTCTTTTCTTTTTTTATCTATCCAAACTCCTAAATTTTCGTTAAATGGTTAGTTCTACAATGAAATAATTATCTATATTTGTTATTTAAAAAAAATTCTATTTTATCTTTTATTTACGTACGTACAATTTTGTTAAACAAAATTTATCTTATCGATTATCTTTCTGTGTATCAAAACTCTAATTCGTCTGTATTTTTAAACTTAGTTCGCGTGGTAATCTGTAACGCAAGGCTCTTTTTCTTGACGCGATGCAGGTAGTATGATAACCTTTTAATCCATGTACATGCTTAGGCGAATCAATTATAAAACTATGTACATGCTTAGGCGAATCACTTATAAAACTATGCACGTGTATATTGGTTGTTCTAATCGTGGCCATCTTAAAAAACCTGTCTTACGGTATATTCTAATATATTATTACTCTGTAAAAATAAACACCAGTAGCAATCCGCATATATCTCGTTATCAAATTATCATCAAATTATCATTACAAATTATTATCAAATTATTATTACAAATTATTATCAAATTATTAAACTTTCTTTGCTTTTTTTCTTTTTTGTTTTATTGTAACTGTATGATATTTTTATTGTAACTGTATGATATTTTATCAGTTCCAATACTTTTTTGCAGTGTAGTTAGTATATATGCTAATTATAACGACAAATTGATAAATTGATCTTTTGATTAAATAAATGCATGTATATATTGAGAAAATGCATATTTATTTGTGATTTGCTTTCATATCTGATTTTTTCACATAAACGAACTATTCCGGTATAAGGATTCGGATTAAACATCAATTGGCGACATCCCTTCTCATCCTTCAAAAAATTCCTAAAACTCTTCTTCACTTCTTCACTTTATTAGTTTCTGTGAAACGCGATTTTTAACAGGTCTTGGCGAATCCATTATCACATGACTAATAGCTCATGTGTTATCTCTTATTGTTGATTGGATATAAAGTACGCAGTCAAAACCGGATTAAAATCTCCGAAAAACATTTTTTTTTTTCAAAACTAATATACTGTATATACTGTACATATATTTAAATCCTAAAAAAAAACCAGTGGAAAAAAAAAACTACGTATTAGTTTTAATGAAAATCCCCTTTTCGTAAACGATGATTAGTACGTAAGCATAAATTTTTAATCTAGCTTAAAATATCTCTAACTTCTTTTATTAGAAACACCGGTCTTCTTTCTCCATTGTACACAAAACAGTCGGGTAAATTCAAGACAAAAATGGTGGGTTAAAAAATGTCAAAAATTCAACAATTCAACCTTCTTTCAGCTCTTAAACAAAATTGGTAAACATTTTACATATTATCGTTATTATTTCTTGATATAGTTTATTGGCTGTGGCTGAGGAGAACAAAGTGGAAGCCTTTGGGTCATACTCTACCGCTACTGCTACGTACTAAATTTCAGAAATGTCCGGTTCCCGGTTCAACTAGTCCGAAATTTAAAATTTGATCCTAAATTAGTACCAATTGTTGTATATTATATAGAATCATAGTTTAAAAACAGTATATAGTTGACTATCAAAATATATCTGATATAGTAATTGACATGTTTTTTAATAAATAAAAAAAAAGCTTTGACAAGAATTACAGAATTAATGAAAGAACAAAGGCTGCTTTATTTATGAATTTATTATAAATGTAATCCTAAAGTAACAGCAATTCATAAAGTTTAATAACATTTTGAGCAGAGCCAGTGGATTTTAGTAGTAGCAAAAATAGCACTAGCGATATCACGACAACCACATAACCAAATCTGACCGAAACTAATTCTATAGATATATAAAATAATTCGGTCAGATTTGATTATGTGGTTGTCGTGATATTGCTAGTACTACTTTTGCTACTACTAAATTCCACTGGCTCTAATTTTGAGTTTATTTCTAAACTATAAGATCTAATTTTGAGTTTGTTTCTAAACTATAAGACCTAATTATCAAGCTTCAGCCTATAAAACGTAGCAATCTAAAAATTGAAAATTGATAGGATGAGACGCTCAAAATGTACAATGCCCCCAGGTGATAAAATCAAAAGCCAATCATAATTTTTATGCACGAATGCTGCAAAGAAAGGATGAAACTTTGGTTACTACGTATATATTTATTATTTACTAAACTCACTCTAATCGACAGCATATATCATTCGTTGCCAAGATGCAATCAAGACTGAAATATATATGTAATCAATCAGATTAGCAAACTTGGAATTTTCTCTTGGCTGCATTCATATATAGATGTGATCAGGAGCCTGTGAATACGGCGATTTATAGTATTTCTAAAAAATATATATTTAAAAAGTTTATAAGTATATATTCTTAAGGCTATAGCAAATTACAAATTTACAAACCTCTGGCACGATTATTATATATTTTTTAATAAATTCAAATGTTGATCTTTCTATTTAATTTAGTTTTTTAAAACAATTGTATTATTTAAACCAAAATTTTAATTATGTATTTAGTAGTACTTAACATCACATAATTTTTATAAAAATTTATTATAATATTAAAGATTCTACAGTATTTTAAATTAATTTTAAATTAATTTTAAATTAATCTGATAATAATTTTATAATAATATGGGCTGCTGTCAATAGAAATAAGGCAAATTAACATTTTAAAAAAATTTAAAGTTTTAACTTTCACAGCTCATATCTCGATGACGTTTAAAGCTATATTAATAAATTTATATTCAGAATAAAGCTTAAGATCTAAGCTTTCATTTGAATATAAATTTATTAAGATAGCTTTAAAATTCATTGAGATATGGACTGTGAAAGTTAAGGCTTTAAATTTTTTTAAAATGTCAATTTGCCTTATTTCTATTGACGGCAGCCCATATTATAATATATAGTAATTAATTTAAAAATTTTAGATTTTATTAAGGGGTAAGCTATACTATATTTGATCCAAGCAGTCGAAAAATATACACTAACTGACATAGTTCCCATGATCTACGAATCGAATTGCAAAATTACATGTAATGTAAGATTCAAAGCAACTAATATCCAAAAAACACTTATAACTCAAAAATCAACATAAAACCCACCTTTATCCTCTAACAAGAAATTCTCATTAGACAATTTTACTAATAAAACTACTCCTCTCTAACTCTTAACCCTATACACATTTTCCTAAAAAAATACATTACTTAATGATATGTATTTGCTTTATTTTTAACCAATTAAATATTAAAGTTGTACCCCGAATTGGAATCCGTTCCAATTCAGAATCGGGACAGTTCCAGATGAGAATTTTGTAATTTTGGCACGACTTATATTAATCAAATTTAAAAATTTTTTATTAGAACCCCAAATTCTAACCCTAACACTAACCCTAATGGTTTAATTCTGCCAAAACAAATCACAAAATTCCCATTCAGGGCAGCCCAATTCTGAATCGAGACGATTCCAATCTGGGATACACAAATATATAATACGTACGTACTGTACGTACGTACACACTACGTATATAATGTTTTTTTACCAATTAAATAATAAATTAACCAATACATATATAATATATAGTAAATTAAATACTATACGTACAGATTAACAATAATAACACAATTTTTTATTTCTTTTCCCGTGGGTACTAGAAAAAAAATATTGGCTAGTTATCGATATAAAACTACATCAGTAATCATTGATCGAAAAAAATCTTGCAATGCCAATAAGCAACATAGAAGAAAATTTGAAATTAGCGCGGAACAGACTGGTCGAACTTGATAGGAAGGAGAGGACAACAGAAGAGAGTACAAAAGAAGAGAATACAACGAAAGCAGAAGAGTCAAGCAAAATTGTAATTTTTAGTGACGTATCGCTTGAAAGATACCGAAAGTTTCGTGGGGGAGGGGAACTGAAAAGGTTTAACCTCTATGTCCGTTTAGTTAGGGGAGAAGTAATCGCATACGAAATGCCTAGTCCAGCCCATGCATTGGTAGCAGCAAGATTGTCTCACCTGTTGCTACTTTGTCATCTTATGGTTTATCAGTCGGCCGACATGTCGTTTACAATTGCAGGCTTATTGATCAAATTAATTGACGTACTTAAATTTTATAAGGAAAT
>CAJVPZ010003301.1:0-11189 GCA_910592135.1 Racocetra fulgida | reverse complement strand
CCGGAGGCTTTAAATGAAGGACAATATACAATGAAATCAGATATTTATTCATTTGGAATAATTATGTGGGAAATTTTGTACGGAAAACCTGTATTTTACGATCGAGAATTTGGACAACAACTTCAATTACAAATATGCCGTAATAATTTAAGACCAGCTATTATTGAGGGCTCTCCACAATGCTATATAAATTTAATGAAGAAATGTTGGGAAAGTAAACCAGAAAACCGACCATCATCATTAGAAATCTTTGAAATTTTTACCAAGTGGCAAAATGATGAAAGTATTTTATTAGAATTAGATAAATCAAAGGATATATCAAAAAATGGTAAAGAAATGCAAATGCAAACATATTCAGAAGTCATTTATGCAAGCAAATTTATTAATTATACTTCATCACTTTACCAAGGTAACTACTATAAATTATAAATAAATAATTTTTAAGATTAATAATTAATTAATTCTATAATCATTATTTTAGATAGTGCGATAGAAGAGTTGGATGTCGAAAAATATCTCTAATAATAGTTTTACGACATGGTGAAACCCGCGCTGTGAATTAGTAAAATTAGCTACGTAGATTACATGAGGGTGAAATTCGCTTTTGCATAAAAAACGTAGTTAAACGCAGATTTCAATCTACGTAGCAGATTTTACTAATTTAAAACGCGGGTTTCACCCTGTCCTATAGTTTTTATATTAAACTGGCTAATTAAATACTTTAAGAGATTACTACATTTCTTGTAGAAATATTAGATTTACAGATGTATTTAATATAATTATATGAGAGTAAAATCTCGACTGACAATGTTATCAATGGGAATGTCACTGGAGGCTAAAATTGATAATGCTATTGAAGATTTTACAGTTAGAAATTTCACCGGAAGGCATTCCAAAATCATATTAGAAATTATATTTGATAACACTGGCAATGGAGGTTCAGTTCAAATGATTTAGGTCATCCACGTATTTCATGAGTAAAATAAAAATAACTACAAATAAATATTATTTATGATTATATATTATTAAATTAAAGATTTATGGTTTTGCTGGATGGTTTTTTCCTTATTTGTTTGTGCGGTGTAGCTTTTTTGCCTGTTGTGTTTGTGTGATATTGTTTGCTATTTAGTTTGTACGTCGGATCGACGTGCATTATTTCCTTTTAATTCAATTTTCGTTTGTCATTTTTATAGCTACTTAGATATTATGTTTCGGTACTAATACGATTCGTTTCTGATACGATTCAGATGCTGATACGGTTCAAGAGCATGTAAGCTGTCATCGAGACATTTCGTGGGTGTACTATTTTAAGTTAATGCAAAAAATGTATTTTCTTGTAATTTTTGAATGTTTTGGTATTAATTGTACTTTTGTTTTTTGTTTCTTTAGAATTACGCACTTTTCTCTCTGGATTTTTTGCCGGTTTGATTAATGATCGTCAAAGAACATGGCGAAAGGCAAAAGAATTACAAGGAAATAATCGTGAACTCGGCCCTCTCAGCCCCCTGGCCAACAAAAATTTACTGATTTGTCATTCTATCGCCACAGCTGAGATCAATTTCATGCTTCGCCACATTCTGAAAATGTGTACTATATTCATTTACCAATAGCAATTTAGCCCTATGCGTTGACGAAGTCACGCTAGGGTTATTATCGCGAGGATAACCAGTTTTATGGCTTATATGAAAAGATAATAGATATACATGTAATTGTATGCTATTATAGATTTACATGTGACAAAGATTATAGATATGCATGCATCGGAGATTATAAAGATACATGTGGGAGAAAAGGGTGAACTTTAGTGCTTTCTTACTTCGCTTGTCTTGCTCACTTGTTCTCTTTGCTGCCCGATTACGATCTGGCTCCTTCGTGTTAGGCCCACCTCCCCCGCCCTCATTCGTTGCACCTAGTACCTTGCCTGTTGTCATGTGTAGTGAGTGAGTTGAATGCGCCGCACCATAATGTTGGCTCAAACTTGCTACGTACGTACGTACTTTATTAAAGTAGAATGCGCCACACCAAAGCGTGGGCCCGTACATTCGATCTTCATTTATGCTTTGTCACGTGACTATATCCACGTGAACATAAAATAGTTATAAGCACAGTATGCAATAGCAGAAGAGAAAAGTGATGAAGTGGAGCACTACTCCCATCATGTATCTTCATAATATTTAATAAAGTGAATAATGTTTGATAAAGAAATCCGAGCGAGAATAATAGATTCGGATCAGACTATATAGATGTGCAACATCCAGTAACTGTTTTATATAAGATTATACTGTACTGTAATCCTTCGGCTGTACGGATCACAGTATGATCGTTTCACATGACAAATAAAGGATTTAAATTTAATGCATCAGATTTGAATCTAATGCATCAACTTTGGCCCCAAAGAGGCCAAATTTGTCATCATATTCGAGACGGAACATTTTATGATGTGAAGAAAATACTTTAAAACTAATGCATCAACTTTGGCACAGGAGGGGCCCAAATTGGTGCATTAAATTCAAGACGGGAACATCTAATAATGGAAAGAAAATGCTTTGCAGCTATTATCATGATTCCTGAAACACCTGATAAAAATTAGTCAAATGATTTTTCGGCCGATTCGGTTAAGTTTATGATTTCGGTATAGATTCTATAAATTGATACGTATACGTATTGCATACATAATTTAAGATCAAGTATAAATATTATACTGACACGAATAACTCAGGTCAAATACAAAAGCATAATGCTATCAAAGCATCTTCGCTGGCGAATAATTGAAAAAATTAGAAAGCTTATCATTTCGAAAATTGCAAACACTTAGATGTTAGATTGTCTTTTATAAATCGAGTTCTCAAGTACTTTTGAAGATATAGATGTATTGAAAAACTTCTGCGACAAATATTAATAAAAACAAGATTTTTAGCGGAATCTTGAGTCACATCTAGTGGTGTGAGTGCATTGAGGTAATTGGTTACGACACATTGTAGCAGTTGCAACCTTTTCATAGTATTGATGTAGGACAACTATAGTAGTATCAAAATGATATAGTGTAGGTCGTAACTCTGGTAGTATATAGTATCTTATGCAGTATCCCTTAAACCGCAGTTAGATTTGTTTGCAATTAAGTTTAATAAAATTGAATTAGTCAATTAGTTGTAAAGTTGACAACTAATCAATTTGAATTTTACAAACCCAACTTATTTAGTTGCTATTTAATGTGTATTTTACCCAAATTTCATTTATTATTTTATTTAACTGATTGATTAATTGATTAATTGATTATTATTGGCCAATTAATTGATTAGCTGAATAAAATGATCTCAACTAATTGATTGAAAATTTTTCATCAATTTGTATTACTAATTAAGCTTTAAAATGATGGTTTAAGGAATAATAGACTAAAACCTTTTCATATATAATCATTTTATCATATTATTATTATACAATATAATAAGGGTTTTACAGCCTTTTTTAATATTTTTCAAAATAAGTCAAGAAAGTAAAAGTTTAACTGATATTGTTTTTTTAGCTCAATATATTTAAATAAAAAACAAAAACTTGTAGTTCTAATTTGATGAAATTTGGTTATATTATATGCAAAGACCTAATAAAGGCAATAAAAATTAGAAAGCATCTTGTTATTACTATCTAATTGTTTGGAAACATAAAAAACTGCAAGTTATAAAAGCTTATTTAGCAAATCATTATCCAAATTGTCCTAAAATATTAGTAGTTATTGGCATTAAAATTAATTAAGAAAATTAATAATTATCTTTTTCAAGAAGTATAATATTAAATTAATTAATTATTATTAAAAGCATAGTTACATTTAGAATTTCATTCAAAGCAATTAAAAATCCTTTCATATAAGATTTATTTAAAAATTAAAATATAGATCACTATTAAGATTTATATTTTCTAAATAGCTTCTAAATACTAAAATAGCATATATAACATTTGATTATTAATAAACTTAAGCACAGTGATAATCTAACTTTAAGTATATATATATAATTAATACATATAATTTGAGTAATAACAAGAAAAAAATTTATACTTCAATAATATAAAATTTATATGATCAAAGTTTGGTTTTTATACTTAGTATTATCTATTTATAATTTAATATTTTTAATAATAGATGATTAAAAGAGTGTGGCAACTTAGTAAAATAGTTAAGTTGTCGCACCCCCAAGTGGCAAGTTGGCAGGTGGAGGTTTGAAACCTACCGACAGCGAAATTTTGAATATTCTGCTTGTATAATGACTACTGTCTTTCAACAATCAGTTGAAACAGGATCTCTATAACCTTAGTTGCACCAACAAGATTGGGAGAACATGGAACATTTGTACAATACATAAGTTATACAAAAGCATTAGCAAATACCACAGAACCAGTGTCTCTTCTGGGTCATCGGAATTGGTAGTCTGGAGAGACAGGCTAGGCAGTACTAAAAGGGAAGGTACCAGGTTGTCTTGAAGAAAGAGTATCAGAGTTTGGGTGAACTTTGCAAGGGCCAGAGAGTTCGGCAGTGTAGCCTGCTCAAAAGGTTTAAACCTATCCGATGAACTTATCTGCAGAAAGAATTGGTGGTGTAGCCTGCTTATAAAGGTATAAAACCTATCTGGCACAACTTATTCGAAAAAAACTAGATAATATAGTAATAGTGGGTACTAGACTGCTCTAGCAGGTGATGATCTTGAAGATGAATTAGTTAACCAAGCTGGTGGTTCTATAGATAGTTTGCGAACAAGCCTAGAACTTGGACTGACTAATGTACCGCAGGTTCTGGATAAGGTTAGATGGATTGGTATAGGAAACTCAGATCAGAAAGTTTAATTAGATAATCTAAATAATAGGTGGATTATAGGTATGGCATCTAGTGTAGAACCTAGTAATAGCCAAACTACTTAAATTAGACGCTCAAAAGGCAGAATATACCTTTGTCAGAATGTACTTGTCTGAGGCCCTTTTGAAAGTGCACTATATAATTCTATAATTTAATAAAAGTGATAAGCTGATAAAGCTAATCTTAACTACAAAATAATAGGTGATTAAACATCACTACTGGTGATACAGGCTAATACCAAATGACTAGGCTAACTCAGCTAATTTAATTACTCAGGCCAGTTGACCAGGCTAACTATATTATTAAAAAATTTAGTTAAACAAAAATCACAAAAATAGTTCTATAGTATAATCTTTTATTAGTAATTTTAGTAATTTTTTTAGTAATTTTACTAAACAAATTGCTATATCTTTAAAATTTTCCAATAACTATGCTGTGCTCTATATTGGTTAAGTATTTACTATCTCAAAAATTTTCAATATTGCACTATTATTTTTTTGATTCTGACTTAATATTAGTCAAATCTATAATTAATTCTAATCTAATTTGATAGCTTATTCAAAAGTTCTAACAACTTGCATAAATTATCTCAGTAATTTATTATTTAAAGCTATAACTTATTTTAGTTAGTCTGATCAGTCTATAAAGATATAGGTTAATTCTCAGCCTGTCTACCTAGCTAATGTGCTGAGACCAACTTATATCACTAGTTACTATATACAAATTTTATATACAATTATATTATCTTAACAACTGATAAAAAAAAGTATCAAGAAGAACTCTTCCCGCCAATCATTTACACAAAATTTAACTAAAAATTCACTGGTCAAAAACTGTTAATAACACATTATTTTATTAAGATAACTACTTCTTGCACTTTAAGTAAAATTGCTCAGCTTAAAATTTTATATATAATATAAAAGTTTCAAGCCTTTATCTTGAAAACTCGTAGCAGAACGCTACAAAAACATTTTTGGTTTTAAAATCTAAACTTTTAATTATTTCTCTAAAACTGCTTTTACAACCTATCTGGCAGCTCTAAGACAGATTTTCAGCCTAATATTGACTAAGTTATCAACAGCTCTTTTGTAAAAATTCTTTAAAATTTTTTTTGTTCTTATCTCCAACTTTTTTCACTTAACCCGTTTTTCATGTAACAGGAAGTTACTTCCAAATTTAGATTTAATTAAATTTTCCATTATATCAATCAATTTGTCTAAAATAGTAACTTAATTATTAATTCTATGCTATTTTTATTTATTATTACCTACTACTATTTTTATACAACCTTTGTACTCTAGTATTATGTGTAACTCTTTTGTTACACCAGCCATACTAGCCACACTAACCACACTCTTGTACTACCCAAACTAATTTGGGTTACACAAGGTTACACAAGCCACACCAGCTGCAGTAGTAACATAACAACCTCTGCTCGTATCTACCCTTGTCAAATTTTAACTTCACTATACTAAAATTTTTTTAAAGTTTTATTACAAAAAATTTTACTAAGTCAATCGAAGTCTAGTTCTTAAACAAACTTATTACCAAGATGCCTACCTTAACAAGCACAAGCCCAGATACTATTGATCTTGATTACTTTCACAAAAATTACCCAAATAGTTATAAAATTAGAATCTTTGAAGATATAGCCAATGTATTCCACTCAATTCCTACTAACAAATGATCTACTAATTGTATTTCTACAGAACTCAAAGAAAAAACCAAAACTATACATTTCTTCCAAGCTCCACTTATGTCAGCTACCGTTATCTGTATCTGTGATAAATATCACACTCAATTTATTTCTCAAAACAACCAAGTCTATGAAAAAGACACAAATACAACTACTGTTAAAAACACCAAGAAACTCAGAAATATTGCAGCAGAAATTGAGCAAGCTACTCAATTTATTCTTCTTTCTCCAACTGCATCTCCAACACCCAACGTATACTATCATAAATGTGCCAAATGTAAAAAACCCATTATGTGCAAATCAACCAATAATTTATACTACTTAGCAGCTGACACTATATTGTTTAATAACAAACCTCATCATAAATCTTGCATTAAAACTAAATCTATTACACAACAAAGTTTCTCCTCTTACAATCCCCAACAAGGCTCTTCAACCAGTGCAGACTCATTTATTAAAAAACTACAACAATCCTTACATGAGTATAGATCTAACAATCCTTTGTCTTCTGAACTTGGTCCTCTAACTTCAACTGAACAAGGAAGTAACACCAATGATAATATGGATATCGACAACAATTCTATATTTAACAACACAAATAGCACACAGCAACAACAACAATATACTAATACTTCTGATATACAACAACAACCCTACTTACAACAACCAAAACAACAACCAGATAATATTAAAAATACTACTTTTAATTAACAAAATACAAGTATCTCCTCTCACTCCAACCAACAAAACACTAATGCTTCTAATAACAAAAATAATCCAACATTTGACTGGTTTGCTAACTTTCCAGTCTCTGAAGAAATGGAAAAATTCACATAATTACAAACAGATATGGCTAAAAAAATATTTCATTACCTTAAAAAACATCTATTTAACTTTTATCCGAGCAAAGAAATTCGTACTAAAACCTCTATTCGAAAAGCTCTTAAAGCTAGCTTCCATTATATCATTTGTAAGATGGCTGGAGAAAGACTACAATTTTTTACAGAATTATTCAACAACAAAACTCTAATACTGATGTAGCCCTTATAATCCCATTTGACATTATCGAAGAAACCTTCAAAAAATTTACACTTACCTTTACCACAGTCCTTTTTACCAAACTAAACTATCCAAAAATCTTTGCCTCCTTTGCAACAATACCTCCTTACAAAACTCAAAACAGATTACAATTCTGTATTAAACTAGCTCGTCTTCGTTTATACTTGTCAGACAATTATCAATCTATCAACTATATCAAATTTGCAGAGGACTTTAAACTTAGACCAAAAAGATTTAAAATATCCTCTACAATAACTAGCTATAATAAAGATGAAAAATATCTTCAGATCAAATCTGATACTAAATTTAATATCTATCTCGAATTTAATATTTTTAAAAATCTCTTCAATGAGAAATTTAATATACTATCCTTATCAAACTCACTTAAAAACTTTAATAAGTGGTTTGACAACTTCTTTCCACAATATAGTTGTCAGTTTGAACAGCCTATAGACAAAACAAAAGTCTATAACTCCTTATGATACCAATTCCGTCAAGCCTTTGTTCAATATCTCAAAGAACTTCTACCTATCTCCTTGGACTTCAACAAACCTAACAATTCCATTCAACACTATAATGAAGCTATTAAACATACAAACTATCATATTCTTGTATACAGAGATACTTTCTGTCCTTTTGCTGTAACTATTAACAACACTGACAAAGACAAAGCCAAAGAAACAGACAATAATCTAAACCTTCAAAAACCTCAATACAGACACAACTTCAAGCAACTACTCAAAGCAATTCTTAATAGATCTTATATAGCTTATTCTAAACAAGACAATAAAGATCTTACATTTGACCCATCTATTTTTTATATTGATGGTAAACATAAAGCAACCTTTAACAAACAAATTCAACCAAAGTACTCGACAAGTTAGCAACTTCAGCTGAAGAAGCTGCTTGTTTACCAAATACATCTAAAACAGTTAAGTACAAACTCTACAGTTACTATTTCTATCTATACCTTGCCTTCTACCAAAAAATCGCAGCACAAAACTATAACATAGATTAACTTAGCAAACAACAAGCTATAGATACACTTACTCTCAAACCTATCAGCACTGAACTTTTAGCAAGAGTTATAACTTACTATAACTCTAAAGATAAGAAACTAAATTATAACAAATTGCAAAATATTTTAAAGAAACAGCTTATCCAGAAGCTGAACAACTTCTTGTTAAAAATTCAATATGCATTTTACTACACCTCTTTCCATTGAAGAAACTTTATTCTTCAATGAATCCCAACCTTCTTTTCAATAAACTTGTCTTTTACAAAACTTATAGATGCAGCCGCCACTTTATCAAAAGACACACCCATAGTAGTTGGTAAAGAGAATGATGTAAGTAGGCAGGTGAAAAAGCCTATTTATCTAAATTCTTGGGTTTATGACAGTCAAACTCAATGTACAGAGCAGACTACAGAAAATCTGGAAACCGTGAGAGCTGGGTATATAGTGAACAACCTTGTAAAAGATAATCTGAACAAGCTACTACCAATACTATCCAAATTCTGTGACTTGTTAATCAATTAAACATTTAACTCTAACCATAATCTTAATATCTGTTACAATAAATACCTTTTTAGTCAATCCTTACTTACACTTCCAGACCTCCAAACTATAGAATCATTCTTTATTTACTACAAAAGATTATATATGCAACTAACAAACACCAATATAAGACAATTATCTCTATTAAAAAAGACTATAGTGAAGCTCATATATACCTCCCTAACGAGCTTGAAACCCTAAAAAACCATACTATTTTACAAGCAGACCAATATCCAATATATTATCAAACATTATTAAGATCCTATCCTGAATACTTAACACCTAATACTTTGCCAGACCTCTTTATACCAAATCTAGCATCCACACCTGGATCTTCTTCAATAGAATCCTGTAATAATTTATAGTCATTATCATACTTTACAACAAGAGCTTCAACCAATGCCTCTTCTAACACAAATTACCTAACAAACTCAAACAACAAACCTCAAACCCAACCACTTAATCTATCTATTTGTACACACAATGTATGTGGATATAATACAGATTTAAAACAACAAGTTTGAGAGAATTATTGTCTATCCTACAACCTTAATATTATAAGCATCACTAAAACTAAAATTGCTCAATCAAATGCTCGTGCCAAATTTCAAAAATCTAAAAATTTCACATACTACTGGTCTTGCACAGACAAATCCAAAGCAGGTACAGCAATTATGCTAAATAACAGACTTAAACTACATGTTTATAAGATTCTCACAGCTCTAGGATATGCAGTCGCTATTGATATCCTCTTTAGATATAACTTTAGATTTAGAATTATCTCCATCTATCTACCATCTAATGACTTACAACTATGACTTGAAACTCAAAACAATATCATTTATTGGATATAAGAAGCAACTTCTAACAATCTACAACCTATTGTCATGGGTGATTTCAATGCTACAAATGACAATACACAATCAGCATCTATTAAGTACAAACTACTACACTTTCTACAATTTAACAATATGTATAATCTGGCAGCTCATACTCAATCCTCTACTGTAACCTGGCAAAGTAGCAGATTTCAGAATAGTATTGACTATATCTGGGCAAACCATTCTATCCTTCAATATCTTATTTCATACCAAACAGATGATCCACATACCAACACCAGGAGTGATTATTTAATTTTAACATCAACATGGACTTTTCCATATGCACTCTCTGAAAAACTACATACATCAACCAAAATCTACAAAAGAGTATTCATATACAAAAATATGAATGACAAAAAATGGCAAGCATATACTGACCAAGTTTCCTCTAATCTCAAAAACAACAATACATCTACATCTGCTCATACATCAGAATCACTTAAAGCCACCTGGCACAAAATTCAAACAAGTGTCATCTCTGCTGCTATACAACATATATCAAACAAAAAATTCACTGTATATAATTTTCAACATGTTTACTCACCTAAAGCCTCTCTTTTGTATATATATCTTAAAAAATTAGAAAATATTTTCTGACAAATTAAAGCAACAATTAAAAATCACATATCTATATCAAACCAACACAACTCTATAATTAATCATATTGTTATAAAACAGTTTATTTTATTAGTTTATTATTTTATCTTAGTATTATTTTATTATAATTTAAAAGACATGTATAACAATTAGCCTTAACGCTTAACGTTTAGCAATTTACAATTAGCGATTACGCTTAGCAATTAGCGATTATGCTTAGCGATTAGTGATTACACTTAATAATTAACAATTAGCAATTATGCTTAGTGATTAACGATTACGCTTAGCAATTAGCGATTAGCAATTAATGCTTAACGATTAGCGATTACAATTAGCGCTTAGCACTAAGTAAACTACGCTTAGCTGTAATGATTAGCGATTAGCTTTAAAGATATAAAAAGGCTGTAAATTTCTCCAAGTTAATATTACACCTGAAATAACAACAGACTTGTTATTGTCCACCCCACTTCCCCTCTTCCCTAAATTCTCTCTTATAATATTATAGGATTCTTTAGGAATAGAAACCTAAGGATAGCCTATCTTATTTATCTTTAA
>CAJVPZ010003300.1:0-11191 GCA_910592135.1 Racocetra fulgida | reverse complement strand
TCTTTAAAATCATTAGAGCTAGCAATGGGAAGACTTAAAATTTCACAAATAATGATTAGGTTTATTATAAACCTCTTTGTAAATAGGCAGTCAAAAATTATTACAGAGATAGGTACAACACAATGTTTTGAAATTAATGATAGAATTAAGCAAAGAAAAGTAATCTCGCCCTTTATGTGGAGAATTTTTTACGACCCATTGCTTGTGAGAGTTAATGAAGACCTCAAATCTGAATATACTGTAACTCAACAAATTTCTTTTAACTACAGCCCAAACTAGACAATACATAAAGATTGGACTCAAGCGGTTATGGATTGCAAAAAGCAAAGACCAAATAGAGAAATTAATCCAAATCGCTGAGGAATTTTTCAAGTTCAATGATATACAGATCAATGGAAAGAAATCTAAACTAATTATTGTCAACTCTGGGAAAAGAAGAGAAGATAGAAAAATTTTTTTTGGTAGTGAATGGCTATTAGAGGAAGGAAGAAACAAAATCACAAGATTCTTAGGAGTTTGGCTTAACAACAAGTTAGATGAGTTATTGGTTAAGGCAAGAGCAAAGGAGATTGTATGTTCAATGGTCCAGATACTAAATCCAAAGAAATTAACAGTTGCACAAGCATCTTATATAAACAATATGTGTATAGTTCCAAAGCTGTGCTATATGCTACAAGTTTCCAGATTCATGAAAAAGATGATTGATGACCTACAGACACCAATATTAGTTTTAACAAAACATAGAATGGAGCTAACAAGAACTATAAGCAACAGTACAATTCTGCACAGAAGCAATAGAAGTTGCAACTTACTATGGAATCGACTTTTAACAAAGCAAGTTTTCAGTTTATACTTATGACTAAATACAGCAAGTCCTGAAGAAATACTGACCTCGTTAAGGCTAGGTCAAGGTATTTAACTGCTAGACACAGCTGAAAACACCTAGTTTGAAGAGCTGTCTGTGACCTGTATATGTCTCTGAAAAAACAACTTGGCCTGCTTAACAATGTTGAAGGCCAGAGAGCTAAAGGTTACATTCAAGTTCAACAATGCAGAATTAGAAACAGAGAATCTTAAATTCAGACTAGCGAATATTCTAGGAAAGAATTTTACTCCACTAGTAGCAGCAATACTCAGAAAACTCAATATAATTTCACTTAAACAACTATTAACACAGTCTGGTGATCACTTAATAATATGGCAGCAACTGAAGATATTAAGAAATAGATCAAGTAGTGGAAAAAGTGCGAAATGGTTTTATATAATTGAAGAAATAGTAATTGAAGATAAAGAAAGCAGACTGGTTAGATCAGAGTATAGACTAGGTGGGCCCAGTGCCTGGATGCTGCAGATTACACCAGACCCATTAGAGGTGGATAGAAGTAAAAAAGAGTGGATTTTGGTCAAAGCTAAAGAAGCAAAAAAAATCTTTACCCAAAAATCAGACAAACTCTCAACAAACCAGGAAAAAGATACCTTACGAAATACTGGAAGGTAAACGAAGAGCCAGTTACAAGAAGTATAAGACTTGAAAGATGCGAAGATTGTGAACTAGATCAAGAAAAAGAAAAAAACTCCTGCAGAAGCCGAATAAGCGAAGAAAAAATTCAAGGATCAATAACAAAAATTGTAGACAAACAGAAAGGAAAGGCTCTTAAAGTTCATCACAAAATGCTGTTCTCTCCGGTAATTTGTGATAAGCTTCAAATTCCTATAAATGAGAAAGTATTGCAGGACATCCAGATCTATGATTTGGATATAATGATCATTAGAAACTAACGAATCAGCCTGGCTTTACAGAATTATCTAATAGAAAAGAACCAAAAGCTTCAATGCAGCTCCTTGTCTTATTTTACTTTCTATACCGATAGTTCTTTAAGAAGAAATAGTAAAATATTTTAAGCAGAGACAGATAAGATGGGAGCAAGTTGGATTCTCATAGATGAGAAGAAGGAGAAAGTCATTGATGAGGGATATCTTGGAGCAAAAAACTGGCCATTTTCAACTAAAGCGGAGTTACTGGGAATTTGATGTGTGCTCTTAGTTACATCAAGAAGAAAGAAAGTAAAAATTTATATAGACAGTGCAGCAGCTTTAGCTAGATTAGAAAGTAGAAATTGGAACAAACCGGCTAGATAAAGGCTAAGAGTAGGGAATTACGACTTAGTAAAATATATTATAGATATAGCAAAAATGAAAGAATTATAGCTAGAATTAGAAAAGATAAAAGGACATAGTAGAAATAGATGGAACGATATGGCGGATAAACTGGCAAAGATGGGATCTAAAATAGTAGATAGAGAAAGAATTATAGATAAACCTCTACAAGAATCAAATGTCTCTTTATACTGGGAAGAAACAGTAGTAGAAGCGCCTACAAAAAAATTTTTACAACTAACACTTGAACTTAAAACGAGAATAGAATGGAAATCCACATCAGCAATTATGAAAGTAGAATCTGATGACGAGAAACAATACCAATATTAGTCTATTTTATAGAAAAAGATTAGAAATCAAAATGGAGTTAGATATACAAGCACAAGAAAGAATAAATGTTTGGGAGTGCTAGTCAAATGCTTATATGAGAAACTCCCAATTCTTAAAATCTTGGTAATTAGAAGACCAGACCTATATAATAGCCCAATTTGTAAATTATGCGCAAAAGGAGAAAAAGAAGATCAAGAACATTTAACTTTATGTGAGAAATACAAAATCAAGTGGATAGAAGCAGAGCAGCTAGTATCAAACTTGGCTTGGACAGCTCTCTCAGAAGAAACCTGCAGTTGTCTTGATAAGGCTCAACTTAAAAGCTCTCTTTGGGGTTTAATGAAAGAGGAAAAAAATGAGACGAAAGCTGGCATTCTTAAAGAACTGATTAAAGACAAAATCGTAAAGAAAATTCTCAAATTAGTAGGATCTCTAAAAGAAGTAAGAATCTACCTTGACATGGCAGTCAACTCAGCCTGGAATTACTTTTATAAAAACATCTGGAAACAAAGATGTGCATTCCTTAATAATTGAGAAAAGAAAAATAAAATAAACTCGAAAAAGAAGAAAGAAAAGAGACCCAAAGTTGGAAAAACAGCTACTAGCAGAAATGAGTCAAACGTGGATCATGGAGAATTTAGTCAGAGCCAAGAGCAAACTAAGGAAAGGTTAAAAAGAAAGAAGAAAACATTATAGAAAAAGAAGCTGACAGAAAAGAAAATACTTGGTTAGTTGCGGTTAAAGACTTTATTGTAAATAGTGTGAAGCCATTTTGGTACGGCTTCAATGGCTAGCTTGGTATAGCCTTCTGGTATGGGCATTAGCCTCAACCGGTGAGGCAGACCATCCTTGGGCACCCATAGAGGTAGCCGGGGAATGTCAGATCTATAGTTTAGATAGTTAAATATATGTATATATATGCTTTGATCTAATAAAGATACTGGCGAGGCTGCCAATAATTAAAAAAAAAAAAAAAAAAAAAAAAAAAAAAAAAATATTGAGCCAACTTTGTTGTTTTATTCCACCTATTCAGTTTAAAGAAAAAAGTTAAGGACAGATATTTTTATGCCAGGCTTTATAGTTTCACAACTGTATTAACTCAATGATATTAAAAAATTATTTTTATATATAATTATTTAAAATTTTCATTGAACTTTATAAAAACTTTTTGTCAAAAGAAGAAGAATAAGTTCATTTTTAGTGCTGAATCAAAATTCTGTAAAATTTATATAATTTAAATATGTATTAGTTTAAAAATATATGAATAATTGTACATAAATTTTTTTTTATAGAGTGAGGCCTGGCCTTGGTCTTTATTGAATAAAATATGCATTACATTGTTTAAGATGAATTACATAGGTTATTACAGGGACTTACAGCTAGGACTAGTTTATCCTTGGCTCAAAACTCTACTAGAGTAGGCTAACATTGGCAATATATTTAGTAAGAGTATCAAGTATGACTTGGGGAAGCTGTATGTGGTTAGATTGGCAGGTTAGCCAGTGGGTGTTATTTTTGATATGGAGTTTGCATCTATTACAAGTTGGATCAGTGTATTTTTTGGGTATCTAATATAAAGGTTGAGTAGGGTTGGCAATTCGTCGAGTAAAAATTTTATCTTAAAGTTTTTTATTTAGGATAAGGTATTGGTGTGTAAGTTCTCAATTGGTTTAATGGTGGAAATTGTTCCAAGAGTTAGTAAGGTTGAGCGAATGCTGCTAGGCTGTGGTAATTGCATTTTGGATATATCGGATGAAGTGGCAGGTTTGTGTTTAACTGGAATATTGTTCTATAGTAGGTAAAAGTTACTGTAGTTTAATGTGTGTGGTATCAGTTGAAGTTTGTGTTGTTGGGGTGCAGCGGCTAACTGGATAGTTTTTGAAATAGTGGTTGTATGGCCGTGAAGTTAAGTTGTACTAAGGTAATAACAAGTTGTTTTTATGCAATAATTATGGAGATTAGTTGTTTAAGCAGTCAGTGGTTGTGTTTCTGTAGTATCAGATTGATATTTGGTGTGGTTGCAGTTGTGAAGGAGTTGATGTGGATGATGGTCGGCTTGTGGTCGGTGAGGATTGTTAAATTACAGTTGGGGTGGGCTGTTAGTAGGGCTGATAAGATGCTAATAAGAGAGGCCCTAGTAGTAGAAGGCCAGTATGTGATTTGGGCTAAAAATGAAATATTAGTTGGGGTTAGTGTCCAAGCAAAGTTGGATTGCGTGTGCACTGTATTTGGTTGTAGGGTAGTTGCATGCAGGTATAGCTGGAGTTTCTTGTTTGTGAGTTTATTTTTCTAAGATGGTCTAGGTGTGTAGTAGTGGTGTTGTTAGGTGTAAAGACTTGATATATTAGGTTATCTTGAGGGATGGCTGGGATAGGTTGTGGCCATAGTGGTGTTGTAAGAATATGACGTGATCTGTGGATGCAGGCTGGGTTAAATAAGGGGTGGTGTAGTGAGAGAAGCATGGTTAAAAATCTATTGATTGGATGATTAGATTTTTGTTTAAACCCCATCAGAGGAAGGCAGACATAATCTGATTTGTATTTGTATATAATATTAGCCAATCAAATTTATGAATGCTTTATTTATTGATATTAGCTTGAAAAACTATTGTATAAATTTTTAACAAATTTTGCTATATATATGCATTTAAATGATTTAAAATTAAAGCTAAAGCATATTAATAATATTTATTGTTTAAAAAATTTTAATTTATATAAGTGTATACATTTAAATTTTATATTGAAACTTGCAAACAATCTTTAATAAATTCTATTAAAAGTTATATATTAATTAATAGTAATATAATAACATATTTAATATGTATGCAAATTTACCTGCAATTCTTCTTTCTAATCTTTTGTCAATTTCAATATATTCATTTACAGACTCAACATTTTCTAATGTATCAGTTTTAGGTTGAGCATCAGAATCTATCCGCTCATTAATATCTTCATTCATTTGTAATCTTTGATTATATAAACATGATAACTCTTTAATTGAATTAAATAAAAAAAAAAGGTATCATTTGTAATCTGCTTAAAGCTATGTGTGTTAAATTAGAGAAATCTGAAACTTACCAATACTCTTTTATAGGGAAGACAGTATTACCAGTGCACTAAATTAAATAAATAAATAAAGGTATTGTTTGTAATATACTTAAAGTAATATGCGTTAAATCAGAGAAATTTGAAACTTACCAATACTTTGTAATAGGGAAGACAAAATAAATGCTGCTCCTGTACATTGAATTAAATAAAAAAAGGTATTGTTTGTAATCTGCTTAAAGTTATGTGTTAAATTAAAGAAATCTGATACATTAGAAAATGTTGAGTCTGTAAATGAATATATTGAAATTGACAAAAGATTAGAAAGAAGAATTGCAGGTAAATTTGCATACATATTAAATATGTTATTATATTACTATTAATTAATATATAACTTTTAATAGAATTTATTAAAGATTGTTTGCAAGTTTCAATATAAAATTTAAATGTATACACTTATATAAATTAAAATTTTTTAAACAATAAATATTATTAATATGCTTTAGCTTTAATTTTAAATCATTTAAATGCATATATATAGCAAAATTTGTTAAAAATTTATACAATAGTTTTTCAAGCTAATATCAATAAATAAAGCATTCATAAATTTGATTGGCTAATATTATATACAAATACAAATCAGATTATGTCTGCCTTCCTCTGATGGGGTTTAAACAAAAATCTAATCATCCAATCAATAGATTTTTAACCATGCTTCTCTCACTACACCACCCCTTATTTAACCCAGCCTGCATCCACAGATCACGTCATATTCTTACAACACCACTATGGCCACAACCTATCCCAGCCATCCCTCAAGATAACCTAATATATCAAGTCTTTACACCTAACAACACCACTACTACACACCTAGACCATCTTAGAAAAATAAACTCACAAACAAGAAACTCCAGCTATACCTGCATGCAACTACCCTACAACCAAATACAGTGCACACGCAATCCAACTTTGCTTGGACACTAACCCCAACTAATATTTCATTTTTAGCCCAAATCACATACTGGCCTTCTACTACTAGGGCCTCTCTTATTAGCATCTTATCAGCCCTACTAACAGCCCACCCCAACTGTAATTTAACAATCCTCACCGACCACAAGCCGACCATCATCCACATCAACTCCTTCACAACTGCAACCACACCAAATATCAATCTGATACTACAGAAACACAACCACTGACTGCTTAAACAACTAATCTCCATAATTATTGCATAAAAACAACTTGTTATTACCTTAGTACAACTTAACTTCACGGCCATACAACCACTATTTCAAAAACTATCCAGTTAGCCGCTGCACCCCAACAACACAAACTTCAACTGATACCACACACATTAAACTACAGTAACTTTTACCTACTATAGAACAATATTCCAGTTAAACACAAACCTGCCACTTCATCCGATATATCCAAAATGCAATTACCACAGCCTAGCAGCATTCGCTCAACCTTACTAACTCTTGGAACAATTTCCACCATTAAACCAATTGAGAACTTACACACCAATACCTTATCCTAAATAAAAAACTTTAAGATAAAATTTTTACTCGACGAATTGCCAACCCTACTCAACCTTTATATTAGATACCCAAAAAATACACTGATCCAACTTGTAATAGATGCAAACTCCATATCAAAAATAACACCCACTGGCTAACCTGCCAATCTAACCACATACAGCTTCCCCAAGTCATACTTGATACTCTTACTAAATATATTGCCAATGTTAGCCTACTCTAGTAGAGTTTTGAGCCAAGGATAAACTAGTCCTAGCTGTAAGTCCCTGTAATAACCTATGTAATTCATCTTAAACAATGTAATGCATATTTTATTCAATAAAGACCAAGGCCAGGCCTCACTCTATAAAAAAAAATTTATGTACAATTATTCATATATTTTTAAACTAATACATATTTAAATTATATAAATTTTACAGAATTTTGATTCAGCACTAAAAATGAACTTATTCTTCTTCTTTTGACAAAAAGTTTTTATAAAGTTCAATGAAAATTTTAAATAATTATATATAAAAATAATTTTTTAATATCATTGAGTTAATACAGTTGTGAAACTATAAAGCCTGGCATAAAAATATCTGTCCTTAACTTTTTTCTTTAAACTGAATAGGTGGAATAAAACAACAAAGTTGGCTCAATATTTTTTTTTTTTTTTTTTTTTTTTTTTTTTTTTTAATTATTGGCAGCCTCGCCAGTATCTTTATTAGATCAAAGCATATATATACATATATTTAACTATCTAAACTATAGATCTGACATTCCCCGGCTACCTCTATGGGTGCCCAAGGATGGTCTGCCTCACCGGTTGAGGCTAATGCCCATACCAGAAGGCTATACCAAGCTAGCCATTGAAGCCGTACCAAAATGGCTTCACACTATTTACAATAAAGTCTTTAACCGCAACTAACCAAGTATTTTCTTTTCTGTCAGCTTCTTTTTCTATAATGTTTTCTTCTTTCTTTTTAACCTTTCCTTAGTTTGCTCTTGGCTCTGACTAAATTCTCCATGATCCACGTTTGACTCATTTCTGCTAGTAGCTGTTTTTCCAACTTTGGGTCTCTTTTCTTTCTTCTTTTTCGAGTTTATTTTATTTTTCTTTTCTCAATTATTAAGGAATGCACATCTTTGTTTCCAGATGTTTTTATAAAAGTAATTCCAGGCTGAGTTGACTGCCATGTCAAGGTAGATTCTTACTTCTTTTAGAGATCCTACTAATTTGAGAATTTTCTTTACGATTTTGTCTTTAATCAGTTCTTTAAGAATGCCAGCTTTCGTCTCATTTTTTTCCTCTTTCATTAAACCCCAAAGAGAGCTTTTAAGTTGAGCCTTATCAAGACAACTGCAGGTTTCTTCTGAGAGAGCTGTCCAAGCCAAGTTTGATACTAGCTGCTCTGCTTCTATCCACTTGATTTTGTATTTCTCACATAAAGTTAAATGTTCTTGATCTTCTTTTTCTCCTTTTGCGCATAATTTACAAATTGGGCTATTATATAGGTCTGGTCTTCTAATTACCAAGATTTTAAGAATTGGGAGTTTCTCATATAAGCATTTGACTAGCACTCCCAAACATTTATTCTTTCTTGTGCTTGTATATCTAACTCCATTTTGATTTCTAATCTTTTTCTATAAAATAGACTAATATTGGTATTGTTTCTCGTCATCAGATTCTACTTTCATAATTGCTGATGTGGATTTCCATTCTATTCTCGTTTTAAGTTCAAGTGTTAGTTGTAAAAATTTTTTTGTAGGCGCTTCTACTACTGTTTCTTCCCAGTATAAAGAGACATTTGATTCTTGTAGAGGTTTATCTATAATTCTTTCTCTATCTACTATTTTAGATCCCATCTTTGCCAGTTTATCCGCCATATCGTTCCATCTATTTCTACTATGTCCTTTTATCTTTTCTAATTCTAGCTATAATTCTTTCATTTTTGCTATATCTATAATATATTTTACTAAGTCGTAATTCCCTACTCTTAGCCTTTATCTAGCCGGTTTGTTCCAATTTCTACTTTCTAATCTAGCTAAAGCTGCTGCACTGTCTATATAAATTTTTACTTTCTTTCTTCTTGATGTAACTAAGAGCACACATCAAATTCCCAGTAACTCCGCTTTAGTTGAAAATGGCCAGTTTTTTGCTCCAAGATATCCCTCATCAATGACTTTCTCCTTCTTCTCATCTATGAGAATCCAACTTGCTCCCATCTTATCTGTCTCTGCTTAAAATATTTTACTATTTCTTCTTAAAGAACTATCGGTATAGAAAGTAAAATAAGACAAGGAGCTGCATTGAAGCTTTTGGTTCTTTTCTATTAGATAATTCTGTAAAGCCAGGCTGATTCGTTAGTTTCTAATGATCATTATATCCAAATCATAGATCTGGATGTCCTGCAATACTTTCTCATTTATAGGAATTTGAAGCTTATCACAAATTACCGGAGAGAACAGCATTTTGTGATGAACTTTAAGAGCCTTTCCTTTCTGTTTGTCTACAATTTTTGTTATTGATCCTTGAATTTTTTCTTCGCTTATTCGGCTTCTGCAGGAGTTTTTTTCTTTTTCTTGATCTAGTTCACAATCTTCGCATCTTTCAAGTCTTATACTTCTTGTAACTGGCTCTTCGTTTACCTTCCAGTATTTCGTAAGGTATCTTTTTCCTGGTTTGTTGAGAGTTTGTCTGATTTTTGGGTAAAGATTTTTTTTGCTTCTTTAGCTTTGACCAAAATCCACTCTTTTTTACTTCTATCCACCTCTAATGGGTCTGGTGTAATCTGCAGCATCCAGGCACTGGGCCCACCTAGTCTATACTCTGATCTAACCAGTCTGCTTTCTTTATCTTCAATTACTATTTCTTCAATTATATAAAACCATTTCGCACTTTTTCCACTACTTGATCTATTTCTTAATATCTTCAGTTGCTGCCATATTATTAAGTGATCACCAGACTGTGTTAATAGTTGTTTAAGTGAAATTATATTGAGTTTTCTGAGTATTGCTGCTACTAGTGGAGTAAAATTCTTTCCTAGAATATTCGCTAGTCTGAATTTAAGATTCTCTGTTTCTAATTCTGCATTGTTGAACTTGAATGTAACCTTTAGCTCTCTGGCCTTCAACATTGTTAAGCAGGCCAAGTTGTTTTTTCAGAGACATATACAGGTCACAGACAGCTCTTCAAACTAGGTGTTTTCAGCTGTGTCTAGCAGTTAAATACCTTGACCTAGCCTTAACGAGGTCAGTATTTCTTCAGGACTTGCTGTATTTAGTCATAAGTATAAACTGAAAACTTGCTTTGTTAAAAGTCGATTCCATAGTAAGTTGCAACTTCTATTGCTTCTGTGCAGAATTGTACTGTTGCTTATAGTTCTTGTTAGCTCCATTCTATGTTTTGTTAAAACTAATATTGGTGTCTGTAGGTCATCAATCATCTTTTTCATGAATCTGGAAACTTGTAGCATATAGCACAGCTTTGGAACTATACACATATTGTTTATATAAGATGCTTGTGCAACTGTTAATTTCTTTGGATTTAGTATCTGGACCATTGAACATACAATCTCCTTTGCTCTTGCCTTAACCAATAACTCATCTAACTTGTTGTTAAGCCAAACTCCTAAGAATCTTGTGATTTTGTTTCTTCCTTCCTCTAATAGCCATTCACTACCAAAAAAAATTTTTCTATCTTCTCTTCTTTTCCCAGAGTTGACAATAATTAGTTTAGATTTCTTTCCATTGATCTGTATATCATTGAACTTGAAAAATTCCTCAGCGATTTGGATTAATTTCTCTATTTGGTCTTTGCTTTTTGCAATCCATAACCGCTTGAGTCCAATCTTTATGTATTGTCTAGTTTGGGCTGTAGTTAAAAGAAATTTGTTGAGTTACAGTATATTCAGATTTGAGGTCTTCATTAACTCTCACAAGCAATGGGTCGTAAAAAATTCTCCACATAAAGGGCGAGATTACTTTTCTTTGCTTAATTCTATCATTAATTTCAAAACATTGTGTTGTACCTATCTCTGTAATAATTTTTGACTGCCTATTTACAAAGAGGTTTATAATAAACCTAATCATTATTTGTGAAATTTTAAGTCTTCCCATTGCTAGCTCTAATGATTTTAAAGA
>CAJVPZ010003299.1:0-11192 GCA_910592135.1 Racocetra fulgida | reverse complement strand
GAGGTGGGTTCAAAAAAGGAATTGGTGGGAAGGTTAGTAGGAAGGATGTTTGGTAAGGCGAAGGGAAAAGAGAGAGTTGGAACGGCAAGCCGGCATGGAAGCCGGCTCGAGTAAAGGCAGTGTTCGTCGATGCATCGACGATAGGTTGGTGTGGGACGTTTTTGGACCACAGGGCTGCAGGGAGTTGGCCGGGGCCCTTCAGGTCGACGGAAATAGCACAGTTGGAAAGTTTGGCGGTTTTAAGAGTGTTGGAGTCATTCGTAAAGTGGGTAAGTCATTCGTGGGTGACACTCTTCGTGGACAATATGGTGGTGGTAAGAACGGCAACTCAGGGGGGGAGTTGCCCATGGCAAAAAGACACGGCACGTTTTCTTTGGGAGTTTTGCGCAAGAAACGATGTGTGGATTTACGGGGTCAGGTGGATTCCAAGTGGGATGAACCCGGCAGATCATTTGACGAGGGTTTACGATCCGGGAGATTGGCGTTTGGACGGTCGAGTTTTTGCAGATCTGGAGGCCAAGTGGGGGCCGATGTCGATAGATCGATTTGCGGATCATCTGAATACAAAGAACGGACGCTTCAACAGTTATTTTTTCTGCCCAGGGTCGGAGGCAGTCGACTGTTTCATTCAAGACTGGGGTCTGGATTTGAATTATGCTTGCCCGCCCTTTGGGGTGATTCATCGAGTGTTGACGCACAGCAAGGAGTGCGGAGCCAGAGTGGTGCTAATTCTTCCTGTGTGGGTTTCGGCTCTGTGGTGGCCGATGTTTCTCGGGGCGCCAAAGGAGGTGGTGGAGCTTCCGCCAGCAACGGATATTATTGTTCCAGGCCCTTCGGGTCAGAGAGAGCCATGCAAGAATTCGCTTGGAGGCTACTGGCGGCGTATATAAATTGGTCGGATCGTTGTTAAAACATGCTGATGGTTTGGCATTTCGGGCAATAGGTACGGGTTATAGGTTGAGATTGGACAAGGCATTGGAGGTGTTTAAGAATTTTTGTGTTTGGGTAAAGGAATCTCCTTGCCCTGCGAAGGTTGAGACAATTAAGGCCTTTCTGAGATGGTTAGAAATGGCGGGTATGTCTTTGCGAATTCAGGAGTATTTGGGGCGATTATGAGACTACATAGGGAGAAGGGGTTTCGAAGTCCGACAGAGGATTTTAGAATTAAAGAGGTTGTGAAGGGTATTAAATTGTTAAAGGCGCAGGATCGCTATGCTGAGTGGCCACGAGATCCTTTTCCGTTGGAGGCGTTGAGGTATTATCATGACAATCCACCTGACAGGGTAGATCCGGTTATCTGGTGTAGAGATTTGGCCCTGGTGGCTATAGGTTTTCGGACTATGAGAAGGCCTGGTGAGCTGTGTAAGTTAAGGAGAAATGACGTAGAAAAGAGAGCAGGTCTTGTCTGGCTCAGGGTTAGGAAAGCGAAGAATGATCCTTTTGCGAATGGGAGGTTTGTACCGGTGGAACCGTCGAGTAGTAGGATTTGCCCAGTGAGACTGTTGGAAAAGTACTTGAGGGTGAGGCCAGGTTCGGCGGTTAATGATCCCTTGTTTCTATCTAATAATGGTGGGGAAATGTCGGTAGCTGCGGTTTCGTCAGTAATTAAGCACATGACGGGAAATGCAAAGATTGATGGTCGTTTCACAGCCCATAGCTTGAGAATAGGGGGTGCGACGGCTGCCATGAGGGGGGGGGATGTCGTTGGCTCAAATAAGAACCATTGGGGGTTGGGATTCGAAAGCGGTGATGTTGTATTAGAGAGCGGTTGAGACAACGAAGGAGGGGGCTTCTGTTAGAATGGGTTTTTAGAGGCAGTACCTTTGGGGTGTATTAGGGCAAGTAATGCAATACGATTCTCTTGATTATCCCGATAGTGTTTTCGTAGTTGTGGATACATCTTATATTAATTGACCAGGGGTCGAGTGACAAATGAAATGTTGTGAACGAAGTCACGGGGCATTCATTTGTCACGAGATCAACCATTTCCCATGACATAAACTGTTGATCAGTGGTGATGTAAGTATGAACGATTAGGTTTGTTGTGAGTATGATTGATTTATTACGTTGGTAGGTCGTAAGTATGAGGTAATGTGTGAGGTCTATTTAAGTGGAGTGAGGAAGTATTTAGTTCCTCCTCTTTTGTTTCTGCTGCTGGCTCGACGGAAGTCTAGCTTTGTAGAAGAACCCGCCCTCCCGCCGCTAGTAGCGGTAGATTGTTAGGAGATAGGAAATTGGGTTTAGTAACTCGTGGCTTTAGTGTGACAGCCCGGGTGTTTGATAAGTCCCTGGACAGGACCTTCTTATTGATCACTTTAATTATTCATATGTGCTGATTTGAGGAATTGCCAATACCTTTTGATCTTCTGATCCTTTCTGAATGATTTAGCTACCAAAATGTTCGCTCAATGAGACGATTCTAACGAGCCCAAAATCGTTAAAATCTAATCACGGGGTCCCAAGATCATTCAAGTTTTATGCGATTTTATTTTGTATCAGCCGCGACAAAAATTGTTATGAAAATTTTATTGCAACGTGGGATGTCGTTGATTA
This sequence comes from Racocetra fulgida, assembly GCA_910592135.1. NCBI lineage: Eukaryota > Fungi > Glomeromycota > Glomeromycetes > Diversisporales > Gigasporaceae > Racocetra > Racocetra fulgida. The sequence continues at coordinate 8,639 of CAJVPZ010003299.1, read as the reverse complement.
ATTATATACCGTAATGCATTGACTAAAAGACTCCTTTTTGAGTACCCCTTGTATAATATAGTGTAAAATTAAGTAAAATTCAAAAATTTTAGCCCAGTAACAGTCAAAATACCCCGGGTATCATAGTTGGTTATTACAAATATCATGTTACAATTAATCTTGTATAACTATTTTTTTAAATTCACCATGCTACGTTTTGACGATTGATGACGATGAGTAAATAAACATCAGTAAAGAAATATCTTTTAGATATTTAATAAACTCTGAATTTTAAGTACATACTAAGGCATTCATCTACTAACGGCAAAATACGGCCAATCGATATATAGCGCCAATCAGATATCTTTGAATAATCAAAAACAAGATTTCAAAGCATATTAGTGTTAGAGATTGTGATAAGGCACAGCCTATATCAAATTTTACAAGGAATTTTTTTTTAGGGTGTTTTTAAAATAGACCCGGGGTCTTGGTTATTATCCTACTCTCAATTTTAGGGTTAGGGTTAGTTAGCACGTGATAACTACTTTAAATTTAATTTATTTATTGTTGGTCATAGGTTAATAACCTAAACCCCGGGTCTATTTTAAAGACACCCTTTTTTTATTAAAAAGTGCTTCGTTTCTTTAAAAAAGTGATTTTCACGTTACCGTTACACCTGCTGAATATATATACGGAAATCCCGTGATTGAATGAAACGTTTCACGACATTTCACTATATATCGATATTTTACGTACGTACATACGTATAAAATACTTCCTTTCAAAATGATAACACTACCGAACGAATTGCTTTTTGATATATTTAGTAACCTCCGTATTTATTATAAATGTCTATTTTCATGCCTTCTTGTAAATCGCCAATGGTGCAGAATAGTTGTACCAATACTATGGAGTGAACCAACAAATTATATTAGCGATGAAAGACTTATAAAAATATATCTTTTAATGTTAAATCCCGAAGAACAAGCATTATTAATCCCTTTCAAGATTAACTTTCCAAATTATCCAAAACCGTTATTTAAATATACAATTTATACTATATCTATTGGCGATGGCTTGAATAGTGGAATCAAAAATTGGCTTCGTAATGAACATTATAATGGAGATTATAAAAGACTTGATAACAGGCTTGTAGGCACTATCACATGTTCTTTGATTGCAATGTTCTTACGAACAAGCTATAAACTTAAGTACTTAAATCTTGAAGAAATGATTTATAATAAAATAATATTTGAAAATCTTTATGAAAACACCACTATTATTTCAATTGACTATATTATCAAAGATGATTTTGAATATAGGGCAATAGTGAAGATCCTTTGCAAGAATGCTATTCTGACTTCTTTGAATCTTAGCTTCAGTCAAATTGGTTCAGATGGTGGGAATGCATTGGTGGAGGCTCTATGCAAGAATACTGTTCTAACTTCTTTGAATCTTGGTTGGAATAGATTTGGTTCAAAAGGAGGAAAAATATTCGCAGAAGTTCTTTTTAAAAATACTACTTTGACTTCTTTAGATCTTTGTTATAATAATATTTGTCCTGAAGGTGGAAAAGTGTTGGCAGAGGCTTTATGTAAAAATACTACTCTGACTTCTTTAAATATTAGCGATAATGAACTTGGGTTTGTGGGTGGAAAAGCGTTAGCAGATGCTCTATGCAAGAACAATTCTTTGACTTTTTTGGATCTTAGCTATAATGACATTACTTCTGAGGGTGGGAAAGCATTGGCAGAGGCTTTATGCAAAAATTCTACTCTGATCTCTTTAAATATTAGTGGTAATAATATTCGTTCTGAAGGAGGAGAAGCATTAGCAGACGCCCTATGCAAGAACACTACTTTGACTTCTTTAAATCTTAGTGGTAATAGTATTCATTCTGAAGGAGGTGCTGCATTAGCAAATGCTCTATGCAAGAACACTACTCTGATTTCTTTGGATCTTAGTTGTAATCAACTTTATTCTATAGGAGGAAAAGCGCTAGCTTATGCTTTATGCAAAAACACTACTCTGACTTATTTAAATCTTTATGATAACTATATTCGTTCTGAAGGAGGAGAAGCGTTAGCAGAAGCTCTATGCAAGAATACTACTTTGACTTCTTTAAATCTTAGTTGCAATTCGCTTTGGTCTGTGGGAGGAAAAGCTTTAGCAGATGCTCTATGCAAGAATACTACTTTAACTTTTTTAAATCTTTATGATAATTGTATTTATTCTGAAGGAGGAAAGGCATTTGCAAATGTTTTATGCAAGAACAAGGTTCTGACTTTTTTGGGTCTTAGCTATAACAATATTACTTTTAAAGGAGGAAAAGCATTAGCGGATGCTTTGTGCAAAAACACTACTCTAACTTCTTTAGATCTTTATAATAATCATATGGGTTCTGAAGGTGGAAAAGCATTTGCCGAGGCTTTATGCAAGAATACTACTTTAACTTCTCTAGATCTTGGTAAAAATAATATTGGTTCTGAAGGGGGGAAAGCATTAGCAGTTGCTCTATGCAAGAATACTACTCTGACTTCTTTAAATCTTAGTGGTAATTATATTAATTCTGAAGAAGTAAAAGTATTAGAGAAGGCTCTATGCAAGAACACTACTCTAACTTCTTTAAGTCTTTGTAATCATTATTTTGCATACTAAAGAATAAAATGCGTTAGTAAATGCTTTGTATGAAACAATATTCCGACTTCTTTAAATCTTAGCTCCATTAACTTAGTTCAATGGTCTACACAAGAACACTGATTTTTTAATTTTTAGCTATAATCAACTTAGTTCTGTGGGAAGGAAAGTACTAGCCGAGTCTCTTGCAGAAACAGCTACTTTAAATTCTTTATATCTTTGTGGTAATCATATTAATTTTGAAAAAAAGCGCTATGCAAGAATACTATTATAACTTCTTTAAATCTAATTATTGAGGAAGGGTTACTATAGTTATTTCTACCGTGTAAACTCGGAATAACGCCCAGTGGCGTTATTTTGTATTTTAGCCAGAATTAATTTAGACCAAAATTTGAAATTACACCCATGGACGCTATTACGAGTTTATACAGTAATCTTAATTGTAATCAAATTCGAACTACTTCTATTAGAGATTAATCGTGCTAAAATAAAAAGTTAGTAATTTATCCATTAAAAATGACGAATAATCGTAACTTTATAACCGTTTTTCAAAGTGTTTCATCTTAGCAATATGCTGTTTAGCATTCTAAAATCCACTTATATTTTTCAGTGTCTTGTCTATTTTGCACAATACAAAATTTCATTTTAATCCACCACAATTATTATTACGTGAAATTTGAGTACACTATGACTGGTGCACATTAAGCTGCAACGGTAAATACTTTATCATAACCTTTACGCATTAAACTTGAAAATGTAAGTAAGTCAGTTATGGCAGGAAATGTCGCGGTTTTGTGATCAACTACCATTTTAATTATCCAGAGGATCTATATTCTATTGACACTTAAACTCCCTTTGAGTTCAATATTTTGAATTCAGTCCTTCACTCTAACAATCCCGTTAAGTAAAATTTATATCATTAGGAATTAGTGACCAAATATCGTGATTTCATATTGGGATTCTCGTAACGTAATCTCGCCTCACCATTATTATGTTTGCCAAAGTAATATAGTTAGTTGTTGTGTAGTGTTTGTATTATCTATATTCTGACTCACACCTACTTCAGAAGTTATTTCTCCTTATGTTACGGACAGAAACATCCAAATAGAACGATCGATTCATAAAATTCGTTATTCCACGGGTCTTATGTAACAACCCGTGCTTTTTTTCATTTGGTTATTGCACGGGATTGTACATCAGACACCGTAAATAATATAGTTATTATATGGGCATATGAATTACCCGTGGCCTTCGGCCAGGTTATTCACTACATACCCATACAATAACAAGTATGTATTTGCTAATAATATTTAAAAAATATATCATTCATGTTTTGGATGCAAATCATAAAATAAATTACATTATCTGGCAATCTCATATGATCATGGCGCAGCACTGCTTTGATATTTAATTGATTTTTAAAATGCCAAATATTGTTATATAAATAATACTGTTAGTTGAATTAATTATATAAAAATAAATTATTGCTATAATTAATAAATATTAACCACTAATAATTTTTGGTCTAGTAATTGGATTTGGATGATTTTACCACCAAAATGATCATCTCGAAGAGACAATGTCAATGAGCTCTAAATCATTCAAATCTGATCACTAGATCCTGAGATCATTTAATGTTTGCATTTTTCAAATATAATTTATATATTAAAATTTGGAAATTTAAATGAGCATTGCTAATCATAACCGAACTTGCATTTAAAGTCTTAAATTTATTAAGAGTTTAGATAGGGATTTAAGCAGGTGATTGTTACTGCATATACTAGAAAATTTGTAAAGAGACTAGATTTAGAGTTAAGGTTTGGTGGGTTTCTGGTTAGAAAAAGTAAATTATATGTAAAATTGTGTGTTAAAATCTTTTACTTAGTGTTTAAAGATGCATTGTTATGGTTGGTAAAATATTTTGTTATCAGTGATTTTTAGTTTTTTATTAGTTTCGCTATTGTTTTGGTTATATGAGATCCTGCAATCTAATTGGTCAAGAATATAAGCATTGACAATCACCTGCAGTAATGATTAGCAATACCCAATTTTTTTTATAATTTGGCAGTTCTGCTACTTTTTATTTGTAGATTAAACTATATAAAGAAATTTATATTCTCTAATAGTACTGTAGCTATACTAATCCACTCATAAAGTAGCTTACTCATGCTTTTGCCAGATATGATTTGCCTCAGTAGACTTCAAGTCTTTCTTCAGGCTTCAAATTTACTAGAAATTATCCTTTGGTCATGGATTGGTATCACATACCAGATTCAAATTAACTTTCTTTTTCACAAAATAAATATAAACACAAATGCAAATAGTATAACAAAAATGGGGAAATATTACGATATTGAGTTCTGGTCCACCTAAACTAATAAAATCAAATAAAACAAATACTGAAAAATAGCACTATTAAACCTATACAGAATAATAAAAGTTATATAGTACTACAAATAAACTAGACTAAACTTTACACTAGTTATTTATATCTATATTCAGAATATAAAAATATCAAAAACCATCCAGTCTTAAAGTAGAGCTTCAAGGGTCAAAACTTCTAGTTGCTATCCCAACTTGTCAATACATCATTTGTAATATTTCAAACATTATTACATTATCTTATAATATAACCCAAAGTAAACATGTATACATGTATATGTTTTTTCTTTTTTGGCAGTAATTGTTGTTGTTGATCTTTTGATAGAATATACTATTTTTTTCACTTTTTGGAAAAATTTTGTAAAGGCCAAGAGTGGGATATAGAAGAGAGTTTCAGTTTGCGGGTAGCCTTAAACTTCAGTAAGGATTGAGTTAAAAACTCACTTGTTGTTTTCTTTAGACCAACTATCTTTAACTTCATCAATAGAAGCAGAGTTTCTATTAAAATTTTTTGCACAAAGACACTACCTTCTTGTCAGTTATCTTGTACAAAAATGCTTTTAATTTGCATACAAAATATATAGAGGAATCTGGGAGAGATATAGAAGTCTTTAACCTTTGTAAAAACTATTATTCATAGTTGTCTTTTCTACTTTTTTCTAACAAGTTTCTGTTTTTTATTAGTCATAAGTTTGGTGTGAGTTATCGTCAAGGAGAGTTGTGAATTAACTGTGATTAGCAATACTCAATTTTAATTATTTAATATAGTATAAAACCTTAATAATTACAGGATCTAGTAATCAGATTTAAATAATTTTGGTTTTATTAAAATAGTTACTTCAAAACAAAAGCCATCGATTACAAATATATATTTAATGAAAAATTCTCTGAACACTTACTATTTACATGATTTTGTACTTATTAAAGTCATATAATTAAGGGTAGAGGGTATCACATGTCGATCACCTTGATTTGTTAACTAGTAAATTTTTCTAGATAATACAAAAATTTTCTAGGTAGTACAATATAATAACATATAGATTCAATTGATTTGCTATTATAAAATGATCTACCATATGATTATTATGAAAAGTAATTTGTGTACCCTCTACCCTTAAACTATTTCAATATTGCAATATGTATTTATATACTTAAATAATTTTGTAAAAATATAATTTTAAAAAACTTAAATACTATAATAATACCCTATACTTATTCAAGCATATTGATAATTTTATTTTACGATGAATTTACTTGAATAATTATCAAAACATCTTTGTCCAAAGTATGTAAACAATTAAACTTCAATTGAAGAAATCTTGACAATAATCAAATAAATTTAATAAGTTTTTTTTGAGATTTTTAGAATTAAAATTAGTAAATTCTTCAAATTTGCATAAGCAGTTGTTGAGCTATCTTTATTTGAAGTTTTTTTTAAAAATTTTTATTTATAGACATTTTAAGTTTTTATAAATTTTGAATGAACAACCACCATAACAACTCAACATCAATTACTGGCAGATTAAATTCAACTACTCACATACTAACCTTTATCTACCACCTACATATATCTGCAAGCTATGCACAGTATGCCTACTAAACTCTAACTGAATTCAAAAATATATGCATACTTAACATCTTAGCTAACCTATCTAATAAACTCCTATGCAGAAAAATAAACAACAACACTTCTAATAAACTCAACCTTCATACCAACATACTGAACTCTATATACTCTATTGCTCTATGTCACCTAATTACAATACCAAGACTACCAACAGTTACAATTTACAACAATGCAGTATTTGATATTTTCAAAAACAACCAAACCACACAAATTCTACAACAAATTGCAATAAACAACTCAACATATACACAATTAACATTTTATACAGATGGATTAGTTAATGACATTACTACAGAATGATGTACAATAGGCATCAGCTGAGTTTAAACAGCCAACAATATAATACTATACAACTATTCTGCTACAATTCAACTCTAGCCCTCTTCCTATAAGGCTGAATTACTTGCAATTCTTTCAGCAATCTGTTCATACCCAAGAAACTGCAGTATTATTATTTATACTGACTTATAATCCATAATATCAAAATTTGACAAACTCACTTAACATCTACCTAGATCAAACAAACAATATTCATACAATTACTGGCCAATCTGGCACATATTATTAAATTTTACCAAATCCTACAACTTAACAATTAAGCTTCAAAAAATCATAGCATACAGTAACAATATATTTAATAATGTAGCTGATAGCTTAGCTAAAAGTTGAAATTATACAACTGATCTAGAATTTTTACACAGTAATATCTACAACCCATTATACTATCTACAATACACAACCTATATGTTTGAACAACCAACTCATAAATCAATTAAGAATATTTGTAACAGCCACATTATAGCAATGTGGTCTTCTCAACACTGAATAGAAAATATCATTTCTTTAGCAACACAAATCAATTAAAATACAACTTGGCTCTATCTAAACAACAACTATTAAAAATCATCCTTTTATACTAACTTTAAACTTTGCCAAGAAAAAACCTTCAAAATTAAACTTATGTTTAACATACTATCTATACTATCAAATCTACACACATTATATCTTCAGTATTTTTCAGATATCAACTATATCTCTTGTAATTCACATAAAAGTCAGATGCATTGGCTTGTATGCCCAAACTCTACTAACCTCAACACAATTATCACAAATACAATATAACAATTTCTGCAATTTCAAGACTTGATTAACAAACACTCAATGTCAAGAGCTACATCATAGACTTACTTACTACTCTAGCCTGTCACTTAATAATTACACCAAGAACAATACAAACATTTGAAAAACTATACAAGAATTTATATATACTGCACTTATACAAACTATTAGAGAATATACAGACTCTAATAAAACAGCAGCAAATACTACTATCTTACTACTTATGCAATTATCTCAAAATATATATAACTTAATCTGGAAACTATACTGTGCTAAGTTATCAAACTGAAAGCAACAACACAATGTACCTACATATATTAATAAAAATCAAATAATACAAAACATTATACCCATTTCCAATAACTCATGATCAAGAATACCATACATCTACAACTGCTGCTGTGGTTTGCCTAATCAACAACACATAGACAATAACTGCCCACTACTTGAAAAAGCAATAAAAAAAGCTTCAACATGGTTAACTACTTGAATAAAATATAATACACCCACTAATAATATTATATATTATAGAATCTAGGTGAGTTTTTAACTACTCTTGAGGTTTAGGTTGCAGATAAATTAGATAGTTAAATATCTATAGTCTGAGTCTTATACTTGTAAAAAATTTGTAATTATTGGTCTTATAGACCAAAGAAACCCTAGTGGATTCTCAATACAAATTATTAATAAAGATAAAGGCAAAACCTCACCTTAAAAAAAAAAAATAAAATAAAATAAAATTTGAATGAAAATATCATGACAGTTATCTTTATCTAAGTTAATTTGTTTTTTTATTTAAATTTAATTTTAAAGGTCTTTAGAATTTTTTTTTTTTTTTTTTTTTTTTTTTTTTTTTTTTTTTTTTTTTTTTTTTTTTTTTTTTTTTTTTTTTTTT
>CAJVPZ010003298.1:0-11194 GCA_910592135.1 Racocetra fulgida | reverse complement strand
TGTAAGAGAGTTAAATTAAATTTTAATAAAGACAGAGACATGGTCTCACCATTAATATTCAAAAAAAAAAAAAAAAATTGGGTAACATATAAATGGTACATCACTATGTACAAACGTATAATCTAATTAGCATTAAGATTTTGCTTTTAGTTTATTTGCCAATAAACTATATATTTATGTTCCTGGTATTTCAATGTTTTGATACTAATACGTAGTGCTCTGAAATGTCAGTAAAACTCGAATTTTACAGCTATTATCATTATTTCTGAGACATCTGAAGAATTTTCAGATGACTGAAATATCATTCAGTAAATTATCTAGCTCTTCAAAAATTACTTCACTGTCTTCAGACTAAAGGTTCGGAGACAGCGATATAGTTTTCGAGAAGTTAGGTAATTTACTAAATGAAACAGAGGATATCTTAATCATCTGAAAATTCTTCAGATGTTCCAGAAATAATGATAATAGCTGTAAACCTGAGCTTAAAATACATCACATTACCCGGGTTCAATCTTATTTACATATCAAATTTTTTACATTTAACATTAAGGGCTCGAAATTGAAAATAATTACAATAGAAAATATTACAATCAAAAGTTCAAATTTATCGTATTTAGATCACAAGTTTTTAAATTTTTTTCGATAGTTAAAACATATTATTTTTTAATCAGTATTGTATGTCAAAGTTAGAACTATTTTTGCCAACTTCTAAAAATAATTTAACTTTCTCTGCAATACATTTAATTTTTGATTCTAAATTAGTGTTTTGAACTGTTCAACCGAAAGTTCAACCGGGGCTAATTCAGGTAGACTTACGAGCAGGGATGTACATTTTGACTATCCAAAGTCTTTTTTGATACTGTCCAATGTCCAAATATCCAAGTGTCCAAAATGTCCAGAGTATACTTAAGCTTTAATAATTAATAAATTTGTTTAAAATATATAACTATATATTTTTTTAGGTGCAGAACATTTTTTACTTAGAAAGTAATATAGATTATCTTAATAAAATTTTGAGTAATTTTAATTTATTTAATTGTTCAAAATTGTCTAAAGTGTCTAAACTCACTGTCCACAACTGTCCTGTGACAATACTGCTTATGGGTATTCCCAGCCAATCGCTGATGTTTGTTTATATCGAGTAAAATAGGATTGACACATCCTATTTCACCCAATGTAAACAAACATCAGCGATTGGCTGAGAATACCCATAAGTCTATCCGGATTAGCCTCAGTTAAACTTTCAGTTGAACAGTTCAAAACACTATTCTAAATATTTTTGAGTAACTTTTACGAAATGTGATTCATGTTTCATAACAAGTCTTGGTATGCGATAGACTCAATTTAGAACTGAATAAATATATAAATATTAAAATATTGATAAATATCATGCTTAACCTAGTCGACTGTATCTTAATTAAAAGAAAGTTTCATTAAGCAAAAGAGGACATAGTATAAAATAAATAAGGTATCACATATATACAGTGATAATGTTCAAAGAACTACTATAGTAAAGTTATTTTGGCAGGAAAATGATATTATTAATGATAGTGATTTTCTTCTGGATTATATTTATGAAATAGAAAAAACGTAAGGTTGAACAGCAGAACGAAGTTGAGTTATTTTAAGTACTCTACAGACAAACAGAAAACAAGATGTTCTTAAATGGTAGAAGAAACATGAATTTGAATATCCACACTTGGTTATGATGGCTAGAGATTATCATGTAATTAGTTACTAGCGCTCCAGTTGACTGAAGAAGCTGACTTAATTGATGTTAAAAGAAGTAGTTTTGAAACTAATGCTGTTTGTTCAGACATGTGTTTAAATTCATAGTTATCTTAAAGCATTAGTAATAAATTCATGTAAATTATAAAATGCTAAAAAATAGCATAAATTAATTGCAATTAAAACACTATTAAATTAAAGTTTTTTTTTATTAGCGTTAGTATTATGATATGATTTTATTAACTAGTAAAACCCAGTCAACCATTTCAGAGCATTACTAATACAATTCATTTTTGATATGATTCAGATGCTGATATGGTTCAAGAGCATATAAGCTGTCATCAAGATATTTTGTGTGTATACTATTTTATGTTAATGCAAAAAATGTATTTTCTTTTAATTTTTGAATATTTTGGTCTTAATTCGTACTTTTATTTTTTGTTTCTTTGGAATTATATACTTTTTTTTCTGGATTTTTTGCCGATTTGATTAATTGATAATCAATAATTGTCAAAGAACATGGTGAAAGGCAAAAGAACCAAAAGAATTACAATGAAAAAATTGTGAACTCAGCCCTCTCAGCCCCTGACCAACAAAAATTTATGTAATTTGTCATTCTATCACCACAGCAGGGATCAATTTTATTCATTGCCACATTCTGATATTCATTTACCAATAGCAATTTAGATTCGGATAAGACTATATGGATGTGTAACATCAAGCAACTATTTTATTCAGTTTTATTCAGCAGGTGATAAGATTATACTGTACTATAATCCTACGGCTATACAGATCACAGTATGATCGTTTCACATGACAAATAAAAGATTTAAATTTAATACACCAAATTCGAATCTAATGTATCAACTTTGACTCTGAAGGGGACCAAATTGGTGCATCATATTTGAGATGGAACATTTTAGTGATCTAAACCAGGTTAAACCGGTTAACCAATAATTAAACCTATTGAAAAAAATCTATAACTAGTTAACCTCAATTAAAACTCATGGTTAACCGGTGAAACTCTATGAAAATATAGATTCTTGCATAATAAAATTATATTTAGTATTTGACTTCTCTGTAATTGTTCTACCCAGATTTGCAAGCATATTCTCTAAATAATTATGCTTAAGCATCACAATCAAAGATGATATTTATAGAATTAAATGCTTGAGCATACTTTTTTTCTATTTTCATAATTTACATTATGCCATCTAAAACACCTTAAAAAATTTCTATCAACCAATTGCTAAAACTTTAACTTTGGCTGTATTGGCCTCTTCTTTTAATGATTTTACCAATTTAAATTATTTGTAATAGTAACAGAATCAATTATTAGTGAAAGTTGCTTTACAGCTACAAGAAATAAAATTTTTTTATTACAAATCTTAATTTTCATTTTAGTTAGCAGACAATAATTTATTGTAAGAGTGTTTTTTTTTAGTTTGATTAAATATTAAAAATGATGTATTTATTTTATATTAATATCAAGATATCAAATATTTATTTTAAAAGCTTTAAGAATTAAAAATAAAGAAGCTATTTTTTCATATTAGTTTGTAATTTGTTGAGAATTTATTGTTTGTTATATTTGATATATAAAAAAATTAAATGTAATGCTTAAGTAACCTTTATCAATAGTTTATTTTTGAAAAAAAGATAGTTTGTAACTTACTAATTTGTTCATTGCAATGGTAGCTCATTTGATTAATTTATTCAATTTTTAACTATTAAAAATTTGCTTCTGATTTATTGAGTAAGATGCTTAAGAACACCCTAAATCACTAAAATTTTATATACTGAGTAAACTTATACTAATTCTAAAACAATATACATAAGTTATTTATTAATAATATTTCAAATCAGCAGGATTTAATAAATAGCACATGATAAAATAGTATATATCTTTATGTATGATAAAAAATTTTCTTTAATACTAATCAAAAACCTCTTGCATATTACTAATAAAATTTCTTTGCATATAATTTTCTTTACGCTCTCACAATTATCTCTAGTACAAATCAAAATCCCTTGTATGCAATTCTCTCTAGCCTCTTTGCTTGCATTTGCTTTTTATAATAAACAAAAAAGAATCTATAATAAGAACTCTTGCAAAATATAAAAATAATATTAATCAATCTAATTATTATTAGGAAACATAGAATTTACAACTTTAATATTTCGTTTTAAAAAAATCATAGTTTCAAAAAGCTTAGAACTCAAGCGAGTCCTTTTATTAGTCATTATATTTCCAGCATCTGAAAACAATCGTTCACTAGAAGTAGAAGTTGCAGCAATTCCAAGATATTTTCTAGCTAATTGGCTAAGAATTGGAAATGAATTTTTTGTCCTTCCCACCAAACTAACAGATTTTGATTGCTTAGAATTTGATTAAGCACCAAATAGTTTCAACTTTATTTGTTTTTACTCTTTGTAGATTAGAACCATACATTGTATGCAGTAATTCATTTTCCTCATTTTCCTCTGAATTATTTTGAATAACAGTTTCAAATTCATCAGATTTTAAAAGTTTATATTCTGTAATTAAAAGACTTTCAGCTTTAAACCGATCAGTAGCTGTTGCTTTATCTATTCTCTTATTGCGTGGGTCTAATATTGTTGCTAATAAAGCCTCATTTGTAAGTAGTTTCCAATAATAATTCAAATTTTTAAAAGAGCGATTTTAATTTTATTAAGAACTTCATTAGTAACCTGAGGATTATTAATTTTTAAATTTTTTTATTCATTTCCTCTTCTGCTATACTCTGGTCATAATTTTTCTCATCATCTTGTAAATCTGAATCATTAGCAAAAGCGTCAGATAAGCATATATAGTCTACTACTTCATCTTCAACAATATTTGTACTTAAACTTTGTTTAATTGTTATAATTGCTGTATACATAAAAAGATATTGTAGAATACTGACTACCACCTAATAAATTTGTCGTATCATAAAATTGTTTAAGGACTTTAGTAAGATCAGCTAATAAAAACTATTCATCTTCAGTTAAAACAATATGTTTTAATCATTGATAATCTTTTTTACTTTGTTGATCAGTTTTATCAGCTAAATTAATTATTATAACTGCAATAGCATGTTTAAGTTTCAAAAGGTATGTTCAAGCAAGATAGGAAGAGTTTCATCTAGTGGATATATCAAAAATTGTATGTAAGTATTTATGATTATTAATTAATATATTATTATTTTGAACTTTCAAATAATGTTGTGCTTTAACAAGACGTTCTGATTGCTTTGGGCTCATAAAAAAATGAATTAACCTTTTAGCCTATGCAATTAAAACTTTAATAGGATTAAGATCTTTCTCAACAACCAACTGCAAAGTATGTGATATATAAGGTAAACGACTTATACCATCCATATATCTAACTGCTTTAACCATATTCACACTATTGTCAGTGGTTATAATAAAAACCTTATTAGTTAAACTCTATTCTTTAATTATTTTTTGCAAAGTAGTTGCAATTAATAGTTCTGTATATAGATATTTGAGTCTCTTATACTAAGTGTAACTTCTTTTATTTCAAAATTAGGAGTAATCCAAGAACATATAACCCCAAGATAACCAATATTATTTCGAGCAGTCCATATATCAGCAGTTAAATTAACAAAAGTGGCACTGTCAGAAAACAATGATTTAATATAATTTTATACCTAATTAAACCCTTGATAAATAAATTCTTTTAATTTTATATTAGAGGGAAGTTCGTAATAAGAGTCAAGTGTTTTAATAAAATTAATAAATGATTCACTAGAAATTATAGAAAGAGGTTGGTTATCTAAAATAATAAATTTAGTCAAAGCTTGATCAATAGTTGTTTTTCTTTTAATATTGTTACGTGATGCTAATTAAAAAGAATAATTAATGCTCATTTGGCTTGAATTATATGATATTGGCTCACATTCTGTTAAACCATGTATACTCAAAAGATGATGTTTTATATTGTTTGTAGAACCTTCTGTATAAATCGTATGTCCACATTTTTTTCCATTTTTTACTATACATTTTCCACATGCAGCTTTATCTGGCGGAGGTGTAAGTCTATCAAAATACTTCCAAATCCAGCTTCTAACTTGTGATCCATCTTTTTTTCTCTTGGGTAAGTTCTTTTGTATAATACTTGGTTTTTTAGTAAGAGTGAATGTAGATGCTTCTGTTTCTGACTGAGAATTGTTTACATTATGCTTTTGTTTTTTAGAGGTTGCTTTTTTTACTTGTGTAGTATTGGTAACTTGTTCCTCTTCTATCTTTTGTCATTCTGGTTCATTATTTTCAAGATCTACTATATCTTCATAATTTATTTTATTTGTATAATTTATTTGATCTATAAAATCTACTTCATCCTCAAAGCTATTATTGTTAATGTCTGAGTCTGTTTCACTTAAAAGTTCCTCCATTTAAATTACAAATTTTTATAATTATAATGTTTATTAAATTTTTAAAAAACTTGTAAGTGAAATGAAAATATAATTATTATTGCGATGCCAAATAGTTTTATGAGTTTTATTGATAGTGTTAAGTGTAAAGACTCTAATATATTATTTTTGTTACTGCTTTTATATATTTTTTTTCTAAGCTATTTTTAGGTCTGATTATTTTTCTTCTTACAATTTTCTTCACTATCGATTGTTCTATATTGCAATATGTATATTTCTCTTTTACTTGTTCACTTTTAGATATTAACATCCTTACTAACAACACTTTTTCTTCTTTTTTCCACACAAACCCATTATACTATCATTTTGATTCTACCATTTTGAAACATTGGCATTGTAAATATAACTTCTTGCTTTGATCATATTGAATCCTTTGTTTGATTTGTTGTTATTGGTCTGACGAATGATTAGGGTGATTGTTTCAATTTATTGAGAGTCTATTTTACACCATTCTGCAAGAAGGATTTAATGAATTGCATCGAACTATTAGATGCACTTAAAACTTATTAGATTATTGTTTAATCCATTAGACTAAGCCTACTGAAACATGCTATTTGATATTATTATCATAAAACCTTCTATCTCAAAAATGGTATAGTTAATTGTTTAATAAGTTGGTTGTCAGACAATTGTATTGCCAAATAACCTGCTCCACTAGGCTTTAGCAAAATATGAACTTGTAGATCATTAACTAAAAATTTTGGGGCATGATAGTTAGCTTATATGCATGTTTTGAATTAGCCCCATATGATTATTATAATATCGTAAATATTTTTTGATTAATATTATGATTACATATGATCTAGTATTAGTAGTTAATAATCCTTTAATTGACTAAGTTTAACTAGTCAATTTTATATCTTATCAAAATTTGACACCTTTTTTTGATATTGCATATGGAGGTTTTAAACTAAAATAATATTACAATAAAACCAGAAGCTATTTGACAAGGGGTTAATAAATCCTTAGATATTTAATTCTAGCAGACGAGTTGTATAATTATTTATTTTATTTGTTTGTTTCTGTACTTGTTTACTGTCTACTTCAGTCTTCATTTTCTCACTTAACACCACCTTCTTTACATCCTCTCTACTACTCAATTAGTATATCACAAAATGTTACCGAAAAAATCAAAGTCTAGTTTAATCTCTAGATCAAACCTTCTATTTATTTAATTTTTAGATCATATGTGATTACATCATCAATCTAATTGACTTTCAAATCACATTACTAATAGACTACAATTGACTCTTAAATAGCTCTATAGACTTACATCATTAAACTTCGCATGACATAACCTTATTGCTAATATTACATCAATTATGCTAATTATAGTATACCTTTGCAGATCTTATCATTTTGGATTTCACAGTCCTATGGGACCGCAAATTTATGTGCAACTAATCATAATCCAACACTTAGATGCTACCCAACACTGTGATCCTAATAATAATTTCAGTCAGTTATGTTATCATGTGATATGTTCGTTTCAACTTTCACTTCAACTTGATTGTTATTTTCTATTTAGCTACAAGATTTGTTATCTATTATCATCCCTCTTACTAAGTATAAGGTTTCACCAAGAACTATATGACAGTATATTGTAATTAAGACATCTGTATTATTAATGTAGAGTTAAACCAAAGAGAAAAAAAATGTCAATTTTTTTATATAGATATAAGCAAAGATAATCACATATATAATATACTGTTACAGTAGGTTAACAAAACCTGAAGTTCATCTTTTGTAATCTAGCTTGACGGTGACACTTTGGGGTTCTATACATTCACTCAGATTGATCTAACACCTTAACACTACAAGGGTAACACACATTTTATTACTTAGAATGTCCTTTGCAAAGCCAAACTTCAAATTAACTTCACTTTTATTTATTTATTTATTTATTTATTTAGCAGAAGCTGAATTCAGGTTGTGCTAATATATTTCAGGTTAATACGAGAGGGCTTTAACTTTGTCTAGGTTTTTCCTTGTTAACAAAAGCTGAAGTTCATCTCTTGTAATCTAGCTCAATTTGCAACAGCTTCGGGTTCTATCAAAATACACACTATATCAAAAGGCACCTTACTCCATCTTTAATTTTACCTTCAACACCTTTACTGCAACACCACAAATGACTTAGGTTATAAGGAACAAAAGATCAAGCAAACAGGTATTTTTTTCTTTTTATTTATTGTTTTTCAAGGAAAAAGAGCCTTGAGACTTACTAATCTCCTTACTCTATTTATACAGGTTTTACTTTATTAGACTACAAATTGATTACTACATTCTTAATGCAAGATAATGTACAAGCTATAATAAACTTTCTAATCAATGATGCACTACTACTATAGATTATTTCTACTACATATGTATTACAAATAAACTACTCATGCATAAAATCACTAATCTATCCAATTAATGTTTATTACCCTGATCATCACAGGCACTACGTGCCCATGTGACATTATGACCGAAACTCGAACCTTTATAACCAAGCATTCCTATAGTCGTCACTGCGACACATACTGTAGTTTATTCAACCTGGTCTATATAAGGGCTTAGTAACTTTGAGCCCTTACCCTTACACTAGTGTCCAAAAATTAATACCTTAACCCGTCTGTATGGTACTACCCTCAGGGTACCTGTGGATAGCCTGAGCCCTTGTGAAAGCCTACCAACACTATTGCTTATAGTAATAGTTGATTTTATTATCATGCCTATCTATCTAATTTTAAATACAATGTACTGTTGTAATCAAAGTTTAATAATTCTTTATTAAATTTAGATAATCACACATTAAGCTATTTAGTGTTTAGTAAATAGATATCTGAATTGGAACTGTGGGAATGTTTAGATAATTTAAAGTAATAATTATTGTTGAGCAAGATCTGTTATGTTTAATAGTTAACCTTAGTATAACTGGTTAACTATAATATACTTAGTTAACCATAACATACCTGGTTAATCATTAAAATAACCGATTTATTAGTTGGCTTAACCGTAACTTGGATGGTTTAACAGTTAACCCAGTTATTGATTAAACAGTTCAGATCACTAATCTAGTATTAAAATATCATATGATTATAACACTATTATACTGATGCCAAGTAAATAGTTTTTAATTTTGGTTTTTTATAATTTTAAAGGAAAGCTTATTTTGACTTGGAGTAAAGAAACCCAAGCTATTACTACTAATACTATATAGTGCAGACCATAGTACCCCCTATATCAAAGTACCCCACATCAAAGTACCCTTTATAAAAATTTTTCGCCATTGAATACAAGATACCCAGGTACTTTACAGAGTAAAATACCTGGGTATTAACTATGTAGTATATATCATTTTTATGTAAAATACACCTCTTGTATAATACCTGGGTACTAACTTAGATTTTAGCCGTAGAATGTATTGTATCTGGGTACTATAGTCCGCGCTGTATGGTACTATTAATTTAGATTGTGTGATTGAACTTTATAGCTTATTGGATAACTTTAACCTGTATCAAAATAAAATTCTTATAATTTTAATGCTAATTTAATATCTTAATTTTCTAGATGTCTATTTTACTTTTGTTAATGGTTTTAGTATTTCTTGTAATGATGAAAGTAGGTATCTTAATTTAATTGATTGATATTATATAGTAAATGCATTATTCTAATTCAATTTGGCCAAAGAAGCTGTACCAAATTGCAATAATTACTTCAATAATACTACAATAGAAAATAGTATTTCTGATAGTGTTTATTTAGGAACATCTTTGTGGTATTTACTAAATAGAAATGTGTTCTTTAATGATACATTAGACTCTGGCTCTTTTCTTTTTTATTTACAATTTGATTTTGAAGCATATAATAGCTCTGTTGAATACACCATAAATATGGTTGTATTTGATTCAGATAGTTATTTTATTTTATTTATTTAAATAGAATGTTGCTATTTACCTCCAGTGGTAACATCACTGGGGATACTATATTTCAAAAATTTACTAGCTAACTCAATTCAGAGGTACTAAGTAAACATATTCAGGACCCAAAAAACCTACTCTAACTAAATTTGGATCTTTGTAATATCACATCCTAACTGGTGGTAAATACTAAAATTGTTTAAATATTATAATTTATAATATTATAAAAGTAGTATATCTGTTTTATAAGAAAATACTGCCATCTATTAAATTATTAAATACACAAAACCATTATTATTTAACACCAAATAATAATGCTACAAATGTAAGATAATTTTATATTTACTAAAAATATACCTATTATATTTTAACTTAAAACTTATTTATAATAATATTATCTAATACAGTCAGGGGATTTACCAAATTAGGAAATCTGATTCTAGAATGATCTACGTGCCAGATCTCAGATTTGATTAGTTCGTATATGCCCTTTGGTCAACATTCTTCGGGAATTTTTTATACACCTGACCCATTATTAAAAACTCACAAAATGATACCTTAATAGATGGTAAAAAACTGCTAGTTTCAATAATCAAAATTAATCAGCACTGGTTAACTCCCGTCAAAAAGGTGAATGAGACTCAAAAAATTACAAGATTTTATGCATTTAAGAGGCCAATATGTGAAAATCCAAGAACTTCAACAGCTAAACGGTTAAAGATCACAGTTACTTAATCAGTTTTTTATTATTTAGTCTTGTTAATTTTATTTACTTCCATAGATCTTAACTGTTAAACATAGAGATCATTTAAACTACTCAAGCTAAGTATTTTTAATCGATCAATCATGCTTGGAATTAATTATATTAAAAAAAAATTTTAATAATGAAATATTTTGTTTGATTATTTGCATAGCGCATACTACTAATCTGGGACTTTCTAGAGAAGTGAAGGAATTCTGCCGTTTGTAGCACCTGAGGTTTTAATGGGTCTCAAGTATCAGATATTTACAGTCTTGGAGTTATCATGACAAGATTTCAACTGGACAAAGAGCATTTGATAGAATTTTATTTGGCTTGAAATTTATTATCATGCTTTATATTTA
>CAJVPZ010003297.1:0-11195 GCA_910592135.1 Racocetra fulgida | reverse complement strand
ATTTTTGTAAATTGGCTCTGGTCAGAGAAACCCATAGTGGATTCTCAATACAAAATATTAATAAAGATAAAGGCAAAACTTCACTTTAAAAAAAAATAAAAATAAAAAATAATACTGTATATACATATTACTATATATTAATTATATAAATTTAAAGAACACTCTTTTATTATTAAAATTATTAAAAGTTACAACAGAATATCTTTTATTTGCTTTATATTCTACTCTAGCTAATATTAAAATATTGTTTTAATGAAATTTAAATAAATCTTAAATTTTATATTGAACAGGATAATTTTATATATTTGAAGTTGTTACTTCTATTTTTTAAAAATTTGAAGAATATTTAACATTAATAGATACAACATTAGTAATATCAACTATGCTTAATTTTTATATAAGGTTAAATATATTTTAAGATAATAAAATTTAGAATACAAAACAACAAATAATTAAATCAATAAATCATTAGTAAAATGAATTACATATTGCTATATTAGTAAAATTTTCTAGTATTATTAATAATTTAAAAAAAATATGAAAATATTTTCATGGGTTTGGTTCCCATAGTTTAGCAGTTAAGCTCTCAACCCCACAGACTAGGTCAACAGTTTGAGTCAGGCTGGAGGCAAATTTTAATAAAATTTGCTTCTGTAACCTATAGGAGCTATAAAATCGAATGTAAAGCCTTGTAGAAGTCCAAGTGCAGTACAAAACCAGAATAAGGAGTTTCCAAAAAGAGACCAGGTTATGGAGTATAGGCATTACGTGTGACAGTGGTGTCACAGAAGGTTAGGTTATACAGAAAATCGCGTGAATTAGTCCTCTAGTTGGGGTGACCTGGAGGCAGTACCAACATCCCTGCATCCAACTTGTGGGGTACTTGCTTGGAAAGGTGATACAACGGTAGCCAAAACTGGAGTAGTGAGTGAAGCGGTGATACATAACTATAGGCTGTGATAAAGGATCATACCTTAACTGGAATTGGAAGCACCTCTGGCCCTGCAGAACAACCTACTATAGAAGGTTACTCGACGTAGAGGATGTACCTATCTCTGTACGATTAAATGTACCAAATCAAAGCTCTGGTCACATTTATATAGAAGTCTATGACGAAAAGGGTTAAGGATTTACCAGTATAAATGCTGCACCAACCAGGGTTAAGATACTCCAAGTTGGAAGTTATACAATATATATAACGAAGGCCAATGGCTGGAAGTATATCGGTTATCATATACGAAACAAGTTCTTAACAAATACTATAAAAGGAAGTATAAAGGGGATAGAAAAGTATGCAAGTACATAAAAGACCAAAAAAGAAACGATAAAAGACCTGTGGATGGCAAACTGGTGGTGGCAGCAGGTCTCTGGTTTGAGATATGGGTTAGTAGTACCTGGGCAAATGAGTGGGAGGATTAGGCATTCATAGAAATGAAGAAATGCAAACCAGTGTAACTCAGTCGGTGCAAACCCAAAATAAGTCCTAATCTGTCAAGTAGTATCAACTTTGTTATGTGGTAAACCTAACTAGGCAGCAGAGACCTGGCTTGAGATATATGCACGAGAGGCTTTCAGCAAGCACACCAATCTGAGAAGTCTTTAGAGACCAATTACCCGAATGAACCAAATTGGGAGTCACTGAGGTTTGATTGTGGGTTATGGGGGAATATAGCTGTGTAACAAGAATTAGTTAGTTGTGAAGCACAAAAACCAGGTAATACAGAGGTGGGATATGGAATACTCTGGTAGGTTTAGGTCACAGATAAAGTAGTCTGAGCCCCGTATTCGAAAATTAGTTCGGTTAGTAGGTGTATAAGTAAGCAACAAGGTTGTATAGTAGTATACAAACTTAAGAATTAATAAAGATACAAGAGACATAACCTTACCTTAACACCGAAAAAAAAAATTTGAAAATATTTTCATAAACTTTAAAATCAAACTTAACTAAGTAATTTACAAGTAATTTATTAACTTAATTACAAAATTATAAGTATATTTTGTAAAACCAATTAATGAAAAAATGATAATTCAACTTAATACTAAAAAGCTAATTGTCCAAAATTTCTAGTTTTATTAAAAATAGTACATAATTTCTTATTTATATAAGTGATAAGTATTGTATAAATAAATCTTTTTAGTAGCTGAATATATTATTTCAAAAATAAGAAATAGAATATATCCAGAAACTGCTAAAGTATCTTTGTATATAAAAAGTTAAATTTTAAATAGAATTAACAAATAAGTATATAATTTAAGTTAAAATAATAATCAAGTACAATTAATTAGTAATTCAACAGTCAACCAGTAAAGATCTGCAAATTTTTATAAGTAAATTTTACTATTAGTCCAAATGTGAAATATTTCAATCTAAAACTTTTTTTATTACTAAGTAAATCACTTTTGGGCTTCTAATGAAGCTGTAGAGCTCATTAAGATATATCTAATAGTAATAAAATGTTAAAATCAACTTGAGGATTTTTGAAAAATCTTTAAAAAACATTTCTTTAACATATAAAATTTTTTTAAAAAAATTAATTTTTTTTAATAAAGAAATTTTATATGTTGGCAAAATGTTTTTTAAAGATTTTTCAAGAACCACCAGGCTGATTTTAACATCTTGATAAGCTCTACAACTTTTATTAAAAGCCTAAGAGTAATTTACTTAGTAAGAAAAAAAGTTTTAGATAGGAATGCTTCATATTCAGACTAATAGTAAAATTTACTTATAAAAATTTGCAGATCCTCTTTGGTTGATTGGTGAATCACTAATTAATAAAATATCAATTATAAATAATATATAATATAGCTTATATATAAATATATGTAATATTAGTAATAATAATTAAAGTAATATACTGTTTAAAAAAGTGATAAGATGATTCTAATAGACCCAATATTATCAAAAACTAGTATTATTTATTTCCTGGAGGAGTAGAAATTATAGCAGAGAGTTACTGATGATTATAACACATGGAATGATCCAAAGGACCATCTATATGATATGATTATTGATAACCCTCTGCTATAATTTCCTTCAAAAAATAAATAAGTAATCTTCAGAAGCATATTACTAGATGTTATCAAACTGCCATACCATTATTTTTACATATAATTCTATTTTTATATTCCTTTATGTTTTTTTTTATTTTACTTGTCATTTTTGCCTTTTACTTTTTTTGTGTTATAATTTATCATGTAATAAACTATACTTATTTACTTTAGCTTTTATTTAAGTTTTTTCTGCATATAACAACTTAAAAATTAAAGTTTAATATAAAGCATGAAAACTTAAAAAAAAAAACATATATAAATATACAAGAGATTTTCAATGATCAATATAAAGACCGGAAATCTTCTGTAAAAAGATTTCCGGTCACAATATGTTTATTATAAATATGGTTATTCATGTGTAAAAAATTATGCTAAAGGTAGTCATGAGTGACACTTAGTGTAACAGATCGACCTTGGTTTACTAATTAAAATTTTCAGAAATGAAATTTTACATATAGCGAATAACAATCTATTGTTATATCCTCTAATGTTAATGTTCTAATCTTAAACTTCTATCTTTACACACTTAGTTTATTTACAAGATTTGATTTCCTTTTTTGGGGGACGTCTAAAGCGGAGGCACATCATGTGATCAACCACCAATCAAATTATATAATTTTGATGATTGCCGGTGAAGCAAACCAAAAAATAACCAAAAACCTGAAAAATACCAAAAACGGCAGTCTAAACCTACCTTGGGTAGGTTAATCAAAAATGTCGGGAAGGCAATTTTGCTTATGTCTAACTACCTAAAACCTATCCTAACCCCCCTTTTTTGGTTTGTGTTACTTGCACAAATAAGTAATATCCTAAGTGCACGCCCCTAAGTGCAAACCTCCTCTAAATGCATATTATGACCTGGTCCCATGCTTGGGACTTAAGAATTTTCTATATTCTGCATGTGCATAAAATTTTAGGGTCCCAAGTATATATATATATATTTCTATAAATGCATATATATAATTTTAACCAATAAAAATCATTTTCGCGCATATTTGAAATCACTATAATAATAAAAAATTTAAAATCTTTGACAGTGAATAACTTTTGATCCACTGGTCCGTTTTGGATTAAACACCCACCAAAATGTTCGCCTCGATGAGACGATTCCAACGAGCCCAAAAACGCTAAAACCCAATCACAGGATCCCGAGAGCGTTAAGGTTTTGTGTAGAGTTGCCTGCCGTAATTGTTTTTAACAAGTTGTAATATTACAACCTATATGTCGTAATATTGCAACCTATATGTCGTAAAGGTTGTAATTAATTACGGCAGGCAACTCTAGTTTTGTGTTACTTTGTATGCATTTTAGAATTATTCTAAAATACATACGAAATAACACAAAACCTTAACGATCTCAGGATCCTGTGATTGGATTTTAGCGTTTTTGGCTCGTTGGAATCGTCTCATCGAGGTGAACATTTTGGTGGGTGTTTTATCCAAGACGGACCAGTGGATCAAAAGTTATTCACTCCTAAATATTATAGAATATGTTATTTATATTCTCCAAGTGCAAACTTATATCTAATTTTCTAGTGCATGCATTTAGAGAAGTTATCTATAAATGCATACCACCTCTAAATGCAAATTTATGCCTGATCCCCAGAGCATGCACTTAGGGAGGTGCGACTGTATATATTATAATTGGAAATTCTACTTTGTATTCAGGGAGAAGCTCGTTAAAAATCGAAAGAGACCTCTGCTTATTAAGTATCCGTCAAGCATCCCATAGTTTATTTAGTCCTTTAACAATTATAAAAGACCCTCTTCGCTTCTTAAGTTTGTCTTTATCTCCCCGTACACCGTTGGAGTTAAATTAGCCATTTATCTATATAATTTCCTTAAGCTCTCCCATCAACAGTTACAGTACTCAATAATACAATTAACATTTATTAGTTCTATTAGTACACGATAATACAGTTAACTCTCTTTGTAACGAGTCTTTCTATATTGAATTCTGGATAGTTCAGTATAAAAGGTGTTTTTTTTTTAAAAAAAAAATTTTAACAATAATTCAACTCGTTATAGAGAGAGTAACTATATATAAATTTTTGTGCAAAAAATTTATAAAAAAATGATTAAAATCTTGATAGAAAACATATATATCCAATTATTAATCGTAGGATTAATTACGGCATCAGTTTATTTCCTACTGAAGAGGAAACCGATTAAACTAGTAAGTTTTTCTATATTAACGTTTATTCATAGTTGCAACTAATATAAAGTTAACTTTCTTAGAATGAACCACCTATCGTTTATTATCGATTTCCAATTATCGGACATACATGGAGTTTTTTATTTGATTGCAAAAATTTAATTGCAAGATCACGGGAAAAGGTTTGCTTTTTTTTAAAAAAAAAAATTCTTTATGCCCTATTATATAACTTATGATTTCTTAATAGTACGGCGATGCATATTCGTTATACGTATTCGGCCAATTAATAACCATAGTTGGAAAAGATTCAATTTATGAGGTAGTAAGAAAAGATAATGACTTTGATTTTTATTCAGGTCCTGATGCGGTTGGTAATTTAACTTTTTTAGTGAATATTATAATATTTTCCGAGCAAATGATTGGCACACGTGCCGCGAAACAGCACGTGTTCATTTGCCCCGGTTTGCCAAATTACCGTTATTCGACAAATTTTGTATACATATATATTTTAAGCCATTCTTTTAATTTGAAAATAGCGATTAGTGGTAAATTGTATATTTCCAGATGCCGCAAAAGATAAAAATAAATCTCTTCAATTGTTGAGAGGCTTTTTCAAAGTAAACTTAAACGACATTATAGAACAAATTCAACAAAATGTTATTAAGAGCATCGATACTTATATTGGCGAATGTATTGGTTAGTTCATAAGTTTTTAATAATGAATTTCCTTATAGAATTTTTCATTGATGTTTAAAAGAAACATTACTTACTATAGAACCGACGCTTATTAGTAACCCATATGAAGTTGTGCTAAATATTTTTTCGATGGTAGCATCGAATATTGTTGTTGGTGAAGTATGTATTATTATTATTATTATTATTATTATTATTATTATAAAGTTTCTTCTCACTATTATCTTAGCTAACTTAGTTGCCCCTATAAAAATTTAGGAATGTGGCCGTCATGAGGATATCTTAGAACTTTATAAAAACTTAGTTTATTCAATTCAGAAAGTTTTTTATGCACCAAAAATATTAGCCTTTATACATCCCTGGCTTCATGACCAACTTGCAACGTAAGTTTTTGAAATTTTAGAGATCTGCACAAGCCTGATAAATAATTGTGGCAGCTGAATCTGAGGGTTTTTTGGACATATGTCCAAAAAAATTGGAACCAATTGGACATTGTGACGTGCCATCCCTGTTTTGAAATATTTTAATATTAAATTTTAAAAAATTTTTGAACCTTTTTTGTCAGCTTTTTTTTTAGAGTTAGGTTAGGGTTTAGGATATTTTTATTAATAAAAGAATACAAGTGAATTTTAGTAGGTATTATAGATTTAAATAGAGACCAATCTCAGCTTCAACCAATCTCAGCTTCAGCTGCCACAATTATTTTTTTGCAAGCCATACTGGCTCGTACTTTAACATATGATATACACTTGAAAACCTATTATACTTTTTATTATGCTTTCGAAAGACATAACAGCATCAGGATGCAGTACAAATTTTCCGAATATTGGTCAGAACTATTTATCTGATTATCAGTAGAAATAGGCTGTTTTATTAGATTTAGGACCGTCGTTATACGTAAAATTGCATCCCTGACATTTTTTATTAGTACACCATGATAGGTTTAGACAGCCGTTTTCCATAATTTTCGTGCTTTTCATTTTTTTTCCGGAATGATCTTAGATATCTGCATAATTCTGCATAATTCTGCGTAATTCTGCATAATACTGGCCGTTTCCGGAATTTGGACTGCACCCATTATTTTAATTTTACGATGTTTTAAAATTTTTAAATCCGTGCATAATCTATTTTTATTTAAAACTTATTTATTTATTTTCTATTATCTAACAGATTTTCTTTAAGGTTTATATCAAAACATAGACAAGTAATCATTAATCGTATTAAACTAATCGTCAAAAAACGTTTTGATGATAAAAAGAAATTAGGCGATGCCTGGGTTGCTCCCGTAAGTTATTTATAAAATGAAAATTTTATCAATTATTATCCTGTTAATATTTAAATTGACAATTTAAAATAATAGGTAGATGAATTACAGTTTTTCTTAAACGATCCAGAAGTAGCTCCAGATTCCGACCCAAATAACGTAAATTACAATTTGATTGCTGACACAATTGGAATATTTATATTTGCTGCTATGTCATCTACGTCTACTCGTACTTACTATGCTCTATATGGTTAGTCATATTCTATTATTTCGCATTATAAGTAGTTATATTTAAATCTATTTCATTTGAAATTAGAGTTGGCCAAAAGGAAGGAAGATTGGCAAGAATTATACCAGGAAGCACAAGAAATTAATAAACAGTGTAACGGAAACTTTAAATCATATGATGATATTGATAAAATGGTGAAATTGGATAACTTTCTTAAAGAAACTCTCAGAATAAATGCTGATGTACTTGGATTGCCACGTCAGTGTATTACTGAATCTCATTATACGTTTGCAAATGGATATCAAGTTCCAAATGGTAATTTGTTTAGGAATGTTATCCTTAAACCAGAATAATTTCCATTCCTTTCTCTAACTATTTAAAATTATAGGTCGTACAGTTGCTTTAGACTTTTTAGGAAATAATGATGAAAAACTTCAAGGTCAGAATCCCAAAGAATTTTATGCATCTCGTCATAATTCTCCTGCGACAAAACTAGAACGTAATTTGATATTATTTGGACTCGGGAAGCATGCCTGTCCGGGTAGATTTTTTGCTGTTACTTTGAATAAGATGCTTCTATATCATGTTATGTTAAAATATAATGTCAAAACTGAATTTGAGAATGTGGATCCTAGAGATTATATTGGATTCTTTATTGGACCGACAAAGCCTGATGAATCTGGTATTGTTTTTGAGAATAGTAATTAATAGATTGGATTTACTTATACTACCGTTAGCGCATTGTACTACAATGTGATACTTTTTAAGCTAATTTTAAATTTTATTTTATTCAATATTTTTTAAATATTTTATCTACCGGTATATAATTCTATATCAAATATAAAAACTCTGATAATTTTAAATGCTTTTGATTTCAAAATATTAAATTATAATTCAAATTATTTAAAAATCTCTTTTATATATTTATAATTAACTACAAAAATCCATAAAACATCTTGCTTTTACAAAATTTATAAGGGATTAAAGTTTAGTAACTTTAATAGTAAGGCAAAAAATTTGTGCAAAGAAATTAACCAATTATATTAATGCTAGTTAAAAATCGTTGACGTCAGTTTACATCATAATGATAATTAATAATAAATAGTGCCTGCCTGATAACGAATTTATCGGGTGGCTTACAATAATTTTCTGCACAATAATTTATTATTGGGTAGAAACGATAGTTTAACTATTTTAAACTATTTTAAACTTTTTTTTCTGCCCAATAACTGGCGGATAATAAGTAAAGTCAGCTTTGTATCATAATGAGTGATCTACATACGGAATTATATCATACGGTATCAGGTACGTATGTAGGATAGGGAATGGTAGGGATGTTATATAGTCTGGTCTAAACTGAAAAACCACGGTTAGTCTAAGACTAGTCTGAAGCTAAAAATTTTGGATCTGCTCTTAGTATTAAGACCAGACCAGTCTGGGCCAGACTAGACCAGTTAAGTCTTAAGACTATAGATTATTAAAAACTAGAACAAACTGGACAAAAAAAAGACCAGACTGAACCAGACTGAACTGTTAACATCCCTAGGGAACGGGCGGGCCGGACGCCCTAGCTCTTCCACCAAAAATTGTTCATCCCCTGTAATTTTGACCAATCGAATTTCAGGATCAAGTATAACGTAAAAATCGAAACAAACCATTTTTTTTTACCAAAAAAGAGAATAACTCTAAATTTTTAATTAGGAAACCACCTTGCCCTAACTATAACACGGTTTTCTTAGTTTTCATTTTACACGTAACTTTTTTACTTAGAAAATAAACACGTTTGTTTTGACATCTAAACTTAAATTTAATTGGTTGAAATTACCGGGATGAACAATTTTATGTGGAAACGCTACCTAAATCAACGGGGCTTTTAATTTGGGAAAGTATTGGTCACATGATAAATTATCACATAAACAACACTTTGGGGTTTTACCCAAATTAACTTCCGAAAAAGTCCCCGTTCCCACCTTATGTAAAATCTTAAAATGAATAAATGCGAAAATCAACATAAGTGACATCAAAAAAGTTCCCTAAATTAACAATAATGACCTTACGTGACGAAAGTCACGTTAAGGTAATTATCACGAGGATCACTTGATCCCATTATCCAATAGAGGTTTTGTGTAACAGGAATGAAATATATAACTGACCCAGGGGCTGTTAATAGTGGATAGTGTTTTGTTCGTTGCCCGATTTCTTATCTGGCCCTTAGTTGTCTGCTTTATTTGTGCATGGAGATACTGTTAAATTCAAAAAATTTTTTACTTTAACTTCGAACCTCAAAACGTAAACGGTGGAACACTAAACTTGGAATCTTAAAGCTTAAACTTTAAACTTCAAACCTTTAAACTCCAAAACTTTAAGCGTAAAAACCAGTTTACTACAAATTTTTAGGAAAATTGAAAGTGCGTTGTTAAAATTTAATGATAAACTAGCTCTCTGACCCAGGCGATGCCTTGGGGGCGTGGTCACGTCTTTTTTTAGTTTTTAAGTTTTTTAAAAAATTGATTTTAGTTTTTAGTTAACTTGAACCCAGCCTGGGTTCAAATGAACCCAATTAGGGTTCACTTTAACCTGGCTTGTGTTCAAATAAACCTGGCTTGGGTCAAATAAACCTGATTGTATTTATTTTAGCCCAGCTTGGGTTCAAATGAACCTGGTCTGATTTTATTTGAACCTAGTTTGGTTTAAATAAACCTGATCCTAAGTTAGGTACAAATGACACAATTTGAATCTGGGTTAGATTTATTTGGAACTGGGTTAGGTTCAAGTGAACCTAACTTGGATTTACTTAGACTCAACTTAGGTTTAAGTGAACCTGACTTGGGTTCACTTGGATCCAGCTTAGGTTGGGTTTATTTGAACCCATATTGAGTTCAAATAAACCCAATTTGAACCTAAGTTGAATATGATTTGGGTTTACTTAGCCTAGGCTACCCAGGTTTAGTTGAAGTAAATCTGATTTGGGTTCACTTAGACCCAAATTGAATTTAAATGAACCCAATTTTGGTTTATTTGAATTTTTTTTTATATTTTTTATTATTTTTTATTATATTTTTTATTATATATTATTTTTTTCTAGTGTAAACATAATGTGATAAAATCAAATTCATTACATGACAAAATCAAATTTATCACTTTTGTGCCATAGAAAATGCGACAAAATTGAATTTATCACATGATAAATTCGATTTTGTCACATTTTCTATGCACAAAAGTGATAAATTTGATTATGTCATATAACGAATTCGATTTTATCACATTAAGCAAAACTCAAAGTTGAAGGTTATACAAAGCAAAGAAGGTTTGTGGCATTAAAGGTGGGTGGTGGGTGGATCTATAACAATTATTGATAATTATTAAGGGTGGGTAAGTAGGTAAACTGTTTTTAACAATATAATAAGGGTGGATATAATTGTTTGTTTATTGTTATGACTTGGTCCTTTGTAGAATCTCTGTCAAAAAAATGAAAAACTTGAAGAATAGGTACCCCAGTGATCATTACATCATATAAAATCATTAATGCATTATTTGTTTATTCGCACTAACAAATCAGTCTAAACTATACTATTGTTATTCTATATCCACTTCTTTAAAGATAATAGATAACTAGAGCGACTGTAGCTATTGAATACTTTGTGTAATTCAAACTAGTTACTGTATTTTGGCTAAGTTAGTATGGCATTTTTATAAAACTTAACAAAGAAGATTTAAGGCAATTTGGAATTACGAAAGAAGCAACAATTAAAAGTATATGAAGATACTAATAACTGTTCAGAATTTGGTATACAAAATGTATTT
>CAJVPZ010003296.1:0-11195 GCA_910592135.1 Racocetra fulgida | reverse complement strand
TGAATATTATTGTGGAAGCAGTAGTCCTGCCATACTTCTCTTTTAGTTGCATTATTAAAGCCTCTAACATTGTGTATAGCAATAGTTAAATGAAGGTCACAAGGTTTTTGCAAATCAATAAAGGTTTGCAATGTAGGGGTAGAGTTTCTATAATGGTTAGGATGTTGATTAGAGAAGCTGCTAGTAGAATTGTTTGTTAATAGTGAGGTTGTATTAAGTGAATTGGAGGTATTGTTGTTAGGATCTTGTAGGAATAAAAGTAAGTCTTCAGGTAAAGGCTCAGATTCATCAGAATTTGATTTAGAGATAGTTGGTGATGATGTTGGCATTGTGTATAAGGTGGTTTCTGAAATTTCTATTAGATTAGAACTGCTTTGCTGAGGTTTTCGTGTAGATCTAATAGGAAGGTCTAAGTATTTAGAAATAGAAAATTGTTCAATTATAGTATGGTTTGGGAGTAGAAGTTGGTCATTAGGTAGGTAAACATGCACTTCATCTGAAGGATAGTTGACTAATAGAATGATATTGTTGTTGAATCTATAGTTTTTTAGATATCTTAAAAAAGACTTAAGTGTCTGATTTATAGATAAGTATAATAAATTATAGTGTAAAAAAAAAATGTTATAGCAAGTATTAGGGTTACAGGATTCTAAAGATGTTGAAAATGACTTTATGATGTGTCTTTTACAGAGTTGCTCACCATTTCAAGCTTGGTTCTTATAGCTGCACAGGATACCATAGTCTGTCCTATACATTGAGTCTGACCAACATATAAATGGTTTTCCACATAAATGGGCTTAACCGCCCACTCACTTACATCATTTTTCTTATCAACTACAGTGAGTGTTTCTTTTGATAAAGTGGCGGCTGCATCTATAAATATAGAAGACAAGTTTATTGAAAAGAGGTCTCTTTAAAGAAAAGAGACTCATTGATTGAGAATGGGAGTTGGAAGTTAATGCTAAATTTTCCATGAAGATATTTATCTGCCTCTGGATAGGCAATTTCATAGTAAGGTTTGACCATTTGAGGATATGTAAGTCATTGGTCATAGATATTGAGTTGGGTTATGACTCTTGCAAGGGAGTCAGTACTGATTGGTTTTCTGTCAGAAGGTTAATGGCTTCTTTTTTGTTTAGATTTGTAAGTTTATAGTTGATTTTGCTTTCTTTTGATATGCTTCTAGATACAAGTAGAAGAAGAAGCTACGTCTACTTTTATTAGTCTCTACTGAATTGGTTTTGCAGTAAGATTCTTCAGCATCAGATGCTAAGTTATCTAATGTTTTGGTTAGGATAGGCTTAAGGAAAGTTGCTTCATATTTTCCATCTTTGAGAAAAATTGATTCATCTATTTGAATTTCTTTTTTGGGCCATTTTTCATATGATGCAGTAAGGAGTTCTTTATATAATTAGCTGAAGTTGTGTTGAAATTGTGTTTTTGGAGGTGTGTTGTCTTGTGTTTTAGTTTCAGTTTCTGTTGATGATGATTTGCCTTTGTTCTTAGGTTCAACTTTTTCTAAATATTTGTATAGAGTGTCTGAACAAGTAAGGATGTAGTGATTAGCATGTTTAATACATTTGTTATGACATTCTTGGAAGTTAGAAGATTCTGTAAATGAGATTGATGCTGAGATTAACTCCTTAAGATGTGAAATAAAGTGTTGTCTAAATTGATATTTTAGGGAGTTGCGAACTTTTGTTTCATTTAGAGAGTTAGTAAATTGTCGATTGTATTTTAGATAAAATAACTCAAACTATTTATCAAAATGTTCAAGAGAATTTTTGAGAGATAGTATGTTAAATTTTTCAAGAAAGAGAGTTTTAGGAATATTGAAATTGAGGTTGATATTGAATCTGCTATTCTTGAATATTTTGAGGTAATTGTCTTCTTTGTCATAGTTAATGACCTGTAAAGTGATTTTAAAGCACTTGGGTCATAGATGTATATCTTCAAAAAATTTGGTGTAGTTAATAGTTTGATAATTGTTAGAAAGATATAGATGTATATGGGCAAGGTTAATACAAAATTGTAAACGGTTTTGGGACTTGTAGGGTGGAACTGTGGCTGGTGAGGCAAAGATTTCTGATAGTTAAGTTTGGTGAAGAGGACTGTTGTAAAAACTAACATAAGTTTTTTAAGTGTTTCTTCTAAAACAGAAAATAGAATAGTAAATGCTTTATCAACATCCAGGTTGTGTTTTTGGATAAAATCTATTAGGAATTGAGGCCTTTCTCTTGCTATTTTGCGGATAATTTGGTAAAAGCTTGCTTTAAGTGCTTTGTGATCTGCTGTTGCTACTTTAATTTCTTTGCCAGGATAAAAGTCAAATAAGTGTAACTTAAGAAAATGAAAGGTTTTTTTTTTTTTTTTTTTTTTTATAGTCAAGGTTAGCCTCTTTGGCTTATCGCTTTTATTAGATATTAGGATGATGTGGTGATCTTATCGAAGGGACCCAGACAAGTACATTCTGACAAAGATACATTCTAGCCATATCTGCACCTTTTGAGTGCCTAATTAAGTATACTACCTATGTACTAGGTGCTACACTAGATGTTGTACCTGTAACCCACTATTACTTGAGCTACCCAATTAAACCCTCTGATCTGAGTTTTCTATGTTGATCCATCTAACCTCACCCAGAACATGCGATACATAAGTCAGTCCAAGTTCTGAGATCATTGCGTCTACCTATAGGACTACTAGCATGATTAACTGATCCATCCTCGAGTGCATCACCTGCTAGAGCAGTCCGGTACCCACTATTCCCATATTACCTAGTCTTCTTCGGTAACTTACGCCTAGGCCGAGACCAAGTACTTGCGAGCCGAAGCCGCTACCGTTACCTACTACTGCCCTTATAGAGTTCACCCAAACCCCGGTACATCTACAGACTTTTCTCGGTCATCTCATCAATTCCAAACTACCAATCCAGATGGCCTGAAAGGGCTGTAACCTGCCCCTAGTCTCCACAATTGGGTCTTTTTCCTCCGGTTACTCTTCTGGCGGCCTGGTTGGTGGAGTGCCTAGCCGAACACTTCGGTCCCATTCAGTTTATCTGGTTCCCCAGGTAATAATCTGCATGTAATACCGTTAAAGATCTGTGTTACCTCTTTATTTGAGACTTCCCAAGCGAGCGTCCTACCGCCGTATTGGCTTCATGGCTTTCTGCGATTCTGAAGAACTTATCTTGGGTTTGCACTGACTAAACCAGCTTGCATGCCTTTATGTAACTCCTTTATTTCACAAATGCCCCAGAATCTTCCAATTTTTATCTTGGTACAACCACAGTTACAGGCTCTTGAGTTTTTCCAGCCACGACGATAATTGCCGAATCTGTTTTTCTAAATTCAATTTTTCACCTTCCGTGGGAATTGAACTTATACTCTACCGCTTGGGGGTGCGACAACTTCACCACTTCACTAAGTCGCCACACCCGTAATTCGAATTATTTATTATTGATGAACTTTAAAGAAATAAAAAGCATTATAATAGTAATTAGTTCTTTCGGCAAAATTACAATATTTTAAATCTCTCCAATTCAAATCAGAATTTTCCCAAAAAAGCGTACTTTTCAATTACATAAAAAATGAAGTATAAAGTTACCTATTGCTATTTAAAATTTTGATCAGCACAAAAACTTTGATGCGATTATAATAAAAAAAATAAACTGATCTTAAACATGCTATTTAAAAGCCAAATTATTTAACCTTTCGTAATTAAAAATTTGTAACATTCCTCTTACAAAGCCATACCGTATACATAACTAAAAGTTTGTAATATTTCTTTTATGAAGCAATACAATACTCATATTTAATAAAAGTTATAACGTTACATAATAATCATTGTTATTAAAATCGAAGTAGATAGTACCAATTCAATTAATTACCATTTAATTTCAACTTTACTTTATATTACAGAGTTTACATATTCGCATGTTTTTTTATTACTTAGTAGAATAAAATGCCAAGAGTTTCTAATAATAGCAAATATGAACTTGAAGATAGTTGATATAAAACAATTCTCGTAGCACTTAATGAGTACAAAAATTATCTTATTAATCTTAAGCACCCCAGTATGAACAGTTTAGCAGAAAGCTATAGAATTTCTAGAACTACTCTTCGCTGTGCAATTACAAATGATAGTTCCCTTAATCGTCAGGACCCACCTATCGTTCTAACTAAACATGAGGAAAACCGACTTGTTAGATATTGTATTAATATGCAAAAGCTTGGGTTTGGTCTAACCCGGTCCAGTATCAACCATTGTGTAATAGAAATAATGCAAAATAACAAAAGACCATATCCATTTGGTAATAATAGGCTGGGTCGAGATTGGTGGGCCCGTTTTATGAAAGATCACCCTGATCTTTTATTTCGAACACCCCAAGAGTTATCCGAAGCTTGGGCACAAAGAGCAAATGCAGTTTTTGTTAAAAACTATTTTGATAAACTTAAACAAATAATTAACAAAATTTCACTTACCCCTATGCAAATTTGGAATATGGATGAAACTGGGTTTGTTCTTGTGCCTAAACTGAAGAAGGTCATCGCAAAAAAGGATGCATGATAAGTTTATAAAGTTGCATATAGAAATTCACACAAATATATTTCTGTTGCCCTTACGATTTCTGCTGCTAGATCATACATTTTTCCCTTAATCATTTATAAAAACGTTTGTGTGATTCCTGGTTTGCTAGAAGGTGCACCTCCAGATAGTGATACAGACTAAAAATCAAATTAATCGATTAATCGACTAAACGACTACCAAGATTCATTTTATTATTATTTTATTTAACTAATTGATTAGTTGGTCAATTGATTAATCGATTGGCCAACTAATCAATTAGTTGAATAAAATTATCTATCAAA
Source organism: Racocetra fulgida (assembly GCA_910592135.1). NCBI lineage: Eukaryota > Fungi > Glomeromycota > Glomeromycetes > Diversisporales > Gigasporaceae > Racocetra > Racocetra fulgida. Next base: position 6,324 of record CAJVPZ010003296.1, on the reverse strand, counting down.
TAATCGATTAAATATTTTCATCAATTTGTATCACTGCCTTCAGGAACTGTAATGGGTTTTACCAATACTGGATATATGCATGAAGAACTTTTCCAAATGTATCTTACCCATTTTAACAATTCAATTCTGCCTTCTTGTCCAGTTTTACTAATGCTTGATGGCCACAAAAGCCATATAAGCTACACAAGTATTGATTTCTGCTGCCAAAATAGAATTCTTCTTTATGCACTTCCATCTCATATTATGCATGTTTTACAGCCTTCGGAAATTCCTTTTGCTAAATTAAAAAATAAATATTCTAAGGAATGTGAAAAATATAAAAATAATAACAATGATAAAATACTATAGTAACAAAACATACTTTCACGCAGATTTTTGGTCCAGCTTTCCTTGAAACCTATATGCCATCAGCTATTTGCAATGCTTACAAAAGTACAGGAATATGGTCATTCAATCCTAAAGCTATTAGTTCAGACCGTTTAAACCCTTCTTTGACAACAGAGCGATTTGATATCATACCTTTAAATAGCCAACCTCTGACACAACAGGCTGAGTCACTTTTATTATCTTCAAATCGCCAACCTCCAACTCCACTTTCACATTTATCTGTCCACCTACGCCTTACTTGTTCAAATACTAACCTATTAGAAAAAAAAAAGAGATCCTTCTAGATGAGAATAACTTTCTTAAAAATAAAAACAAATTATTAAAGGTTCAGTTTGCAGTGTTGAAAAAAGAATTGAAAGCTTATAAGAATTCTGGAACATGCTTTCTACATTTTGCTCTCAAGTACCCAGCCCCATGAATTCCGTATACTGAAGCTCAAGTTTCTTTAGATCCAAATAAATCTGAGTCACTCTCCCCTAAAAAAAGAAAAACTCTTCTGTTTGTGCGGCTTCTTACTTCTGAAGAAAGCTAGCAACAGCTGAAAACAGCGAATGAAGAAGCAGACAAAAAAATCGCAAAATCTAACTGAAAAAAGGAATTAGCAGCCCAGAAAAGAGAAGAAAGGGAGCAAAAAAAACAAGAAAGAGAAGAACATAAGAAACAGAAAACCAAATAAATATAAGAAATAATATGTATAAAAAGTCAAATAAAATAAAAAAAATTTTTTTATATAAATTTAAAATTGGCCACAATATTTCCACCCCCCTTTAAATTTCCGATTTTATATTCTTTTGCACACTAACCATTTATGCCCAATATGTCTAATATATGAAGATCTTTTTTATTGCATTTTGTTCAATATAGATTGTACTTCAAATAGTAATTGCTATATAAACTTCTATATGCTTGGTAAGAAGTTTTGTTAGTAGGGATTTTAACTTGGCCAGAATATTCCCATCTTCCTTATAGTAATTATATAAAGATATGATCTAAAATTAGGCTCAATACTACTCAATTAATCTAATCTGAAATTTTTAAATCAAAACTGATTTAATGATTAAAATTAGATTAAAATTTGAATTTGGTCTAATTTAACTTTCTAAACACTAATAATATACAATATAGTACAAAACTTTTATGATTATTTTTAATAAGATACAAAGTAAAACTAAAATACAAAAAGATAGTATTAACAAAGCAGTAATATATATTTTGACTATTTAAAAGCTTTTTTAATACTGTTTAACATCCAAGTATCTAAGTGTTTAAAAGTATCTAGAATATATCTAAACTTTAATAATTAATAAATTTGTTTAAAAAATATAAAATTATATATTTTTTTAAATATTAAATATATTTTACTTAGAAATTAATATAGACTATCTTAATAAATTTTATATAATTTTAATTTATTTAATTGTTTAAAATTGTTCAAAGTATTTAAACTTGCTGTCTACAACTGTTTTATAACAATACTATTAACAAGGTATATAACTGACAGCTTATAACTAAAAAAAATTATTAAGAAGTTAAAGATCTAAAGGAGGCCAATAGTTACTAAAACAAATTGCATATGATAAAAGCTAAATAAGTTTTTTATTTGATTAAATTAGCAATAGCTATAGATAAAAATTCTTGTAATTTGTTAAATAGTTGTAATTTCAAATAAACAAAAATAGAATTGCTTAATTATATTAAAAAAATTTTTTTAATAATTTTACTTTAATTAATATTTTTAACCAATAAAAATAAAAATTACAAATTACATAATATGAGTGCTGGCAAGGGAAAACCTTGAACTGGTAATTATTCTGAATAGCAAATTACTATTTAGAATAGTTGCCAGTTCGAGGTTTTCCCTTGCCGGCACTCATATATATTTGATCAATAAAAATATAAAATTACTAATATAAATTATCTAAAAATAATAATTTTGTTTTAATAAAATATTACAATTTTTTTAATAATCTACTTTTTTGCTTCTAATATACATTATAGAGAACGTTTTTGTTAATGTTAAAGTAATCATTTAGAAGTCTAGCACAGTTTATTAAACTTTAAATCAATACCAATATAGTTATAAAGACTGTATCTGATATTGTTATATTAATAAGAGTATAATTAGCCACATATATAACTTTTGTTATTATCTATTTAAAGGCTTTGCTATATCTATTTCTATCTATAGTTATCCACCAATTGCTATATTTAAGATCTATTTGTAGATTCTTTATTTAAACTCTCTAATTAACTTTATGCAATTGAATATTATCTCTAAAGAGAAACCTGCTGCTGAGATCTTCTAAATTAAACAGATTCATATTTCTATATAGGGATGTGAAAGGTTCCAGCTCAACTCCAAAAGTCAAGTCTTTGTTAAAGCTCGGTCCCAAGTTAGACTTGGAACTTCTATATTTAAAAAAACATTTTTAATGTTCAGGAAATCTACTAAAGTGCTTAGGGACAGTACATAGTCACGTGGTTAAGTTATGATTGGTTAGTTAGCGGTTCAGGTAGATGGATTTTTGTCCTCAGCTACGCTTCGGACACTATACTTCTAGGCATTTACACATGATGCACTTCTGAAAAATTTGATATGCATGGTCATGTTTTTCAGGGGCTGTCCTATAGCTTCGGACGTCTATTAGTTTCGGATTTCCTAGTATATAATATTACGTGATTGCACTGTAAGAACTGTCCGTACGTAAAATTTTTTGTTATTGATCACGTTATTTGTATTCTGTTATAATTGGTTGATTAGTATAAATCAATATTTTTAATACATTCTGATTGGTTTATCAGTGTAAATCGATATTTTTAAACATATCGATCCAAAATTAAATCGCGTCCCTGCTAAATATACTAAATGCAAGTTCAGATGTGAGTCGAAGTCCCAAGTCAGACTTGGGACCGAACTTAGCAAAGATTCGACTTTTGGAGCCAAGTCGGGACCGGGCTGGACTTTTCGCATCCCTACTCGCATATTTTAATTTTACCACGAGCGTAGTACGTAATAAAATTACAAAGTGTATGCTTAACTACTAACTGCCAACTATGCAAATCCGGTAATATATTTGATGATGCTTGAATGTATAAAATATAATGATGCCCGAATATATGAATACCATGAATTGAAACATATTATAAACAAATTGAACGATCTATTGAAGTACGTAAAAGCAATTCAACAAATAACGTTCTTTGGAGCATGACTTATTAAAATTTACAACAATTGATTTCGAATCGTCAAGAAAGCAATTCAAACGATGGATATTAAGACAGCATGTAGTTGTATGCAATTTTTTTATAAAATAAAAAATAAACAATTAACTAATTAAAAAAATAAAATGAAGTAAAATAAATAGAAATAAAAATACAATTAATTAAAGCTACAATTAAAAAAATTATAAAAAATTAGCCAGTAAAGATCTACAAACTACATTTCTGATTTGAGCGCAACTAACCTTATCGTTATTAAATTAAATTGCACCACTTCTACGTATTAATTAAGGTCGGAAGCGAAGCGATGAGTAACATATGTTAAAAAAAATTGAAATTTCACGTGATACATATAAGAAAAGCGCAAAAAAGTAGACGTTTGAACAAGGGGGGTTTAACATTAACGTAAGAGATTTTTTGTATAGCATTTCCTATTTTTGCCGCAATGCATATCGAAACTGTCAATCAATCCACGAAAAGGTGAGTCTTTAATCACGCCATGTTTGCAGTGGTTAATTTTTCCGTTTAGTGAATTTAATGATTATCATTATACGTAGTGTGGCTTCTTAGACAGTTTCTTTTGGAAAAAATTTCTATTACATAAAATCATGAATTCTATTTACTGTATTGATGACATAATATTTTGAGAATCTTTCACATAATAAACCCTCCCTGTATATGATCAAAAATCTACTGCATATAACGCAATATATGCGTATCAGTATCAATATTGGATTTATACATGTGGTCAACTTGAATCGAAACTGTTACGGCTTATGTCGTAACTAGCTTCGAATAAGTCAAAATAGTATAATTGAATTCAAAGATATGATCTGAGTTGTCTCCTTTCTATAGTTAAAAAACAGATATGTAGCATTTTTAAAACAAATTTATATAACAAAGATCGCTTTAAATGCGTATATCATAAAGATGTAGTATTTAACACCAAACACCAATGGTGTGATCCCAAAAAATAACATACTATTAAGAAACATTAACATTAATATTCTTTCGTTTTTAAATTATATTATTCACTAGATCTTATTATATATAACGTAGAATATGCTTCTCGTTATAAAAGATTTCGCATAATCGTTCATCGACAAATTTGGATGGTTGATCCGAATCTTTAGCCAATGTCACATATAAAAACGATTTTAATTTATTATATATACATATTAGTCACAGGCTTTATTCTTCTATCCAATTCAAAATTATCTCATTTATAAAAATTTTAATTTCATCATAATGCGCGAATCGATACATACGATGTTGAAGCTCCTTCATTTCTCTCTAAAAATATTCATGTAATACTAGTCATATTCATAGAATATATAAACATTACACAAAATCCTTATTAAAATTTAAAAATTCAAAATCTCGACAATTTAATAATTTTGAAATTAGACCTTTTTACCTATATAATAATGAATTGTCAATTTTGAATTTTCGGAAACTCGTATGCGCATCACATTCTTCGAATGCTTAAACTGGATATAGTTATTTTAAGCCCGCAATGAGAATCAAAGCCCACATTTCAAAGCCACAAAATTTGTCATAAATATTGTTATTTAGGATTATAGCTCTTTTTTTTCTTGTTAATAATAACGCGTAACCTTCACGACTATATTCGGTAAAAAAAACAAAAAAAATGGAAAATTGGATGTTAATTTAGCTCAAACTCTCTAAGTGGTGAACCGGCTAACATTTATTTTCAATTTTAGCGGTGCATCATTGAGACTCGCTAATTGAGAAAAAAGAAAGAAACAATGAATGTTAACGATCAGGTTATTACCTTGTTAGGGACATTACTTTTTGTGTTCATCACAATAATGTCCTGTCATCCTGTAAAAGAAGACAATGACAAGGATAAAATCGATAAACAGATAACACGTATCTCAAAATATAAATTTTTTTTATTAAATTTCCTTGGTTGTCTTTACAATAAATTCTGACCAAATTCTTTTTGGTAAAATAAAAATAGGAAAAATGGATCAATTTACCCATAAACAAATAATAATTCGACGGTCACCACAACCATTAGGTTTTACTCCTTCAAAAACTGATCCAAAAAAATAGTCAATGGATAAATATGCATGCATGCAAGATAATTGGTAGGGATGGTATCGGCTTAAGCAAGCTCGGCTTGGCTCAAAACGCCATGTCGAGCCGGCTCGAGCTGAAGGCTCAAGCCAGCTCAAGTAGGTTTGCTCAAGTAAGATAAATCAGAAACTTTAAATTCGATAGGTATATCTTTTTTTGCTAAAAATTTAATATTCTTATTTATTTTGTCCGCTAAATTAGCATATAATAGTTTAGAAGCTTAAATACTTTTCAATAAGTATACTTATCTAGTATTTAATATGTATATATCATCTAAGCAAATAGTTTGATTATAAAATTGTATTATATTTTTTTTGTATAATAATAACGTATTTCATTTTTGATTGCGTTAATTTAATTTTAAAGTTTATTTTTATTATAAGTTTTAATTTTGAAAAAGACAAATTTTTTAAAAGATGAGGGTTTGTTAGGGATGTTACGGTCCGGTTTGGTCTTAGTCCAAAAGACCGGGTTGGGTAACGGACCGCGGATCGGACCGTGGACTATAGACCGGTCCATTAAACAGTCCGGTCCAAGAATATAGGATAACTTTCTTCTGATTGGTCAATCGCTTTCAATTGTATTTATACAGTTTAAAGTACTTTTTAAGAATGT